>QRFJ01005943.1:0-87679 GCA_006176705.1 Cocos nucifera | reverse complement strand
GAGAGAGATGGATTAGATCGAGAGGAATGAGAGCATGAGAGACATGAGTGTACATGGGCTTGGTGAGTGCTTTCATGCATTGGGGTTAACTAGGCAGATTATCTGGTCGATCTAATATGCTATGTATAAATACATAGGGATGTTATTAGGATTTCACAACATGAAATCAACTACAGATTCTTTTCTCCTCAAACTTCTCTTTCTCTTTTCCATCTCTGATTCAACATCCCAAGCCTTAAGTGCCACCAACAACATTTGCGCTTACTTCATATTTCTAGATTAACACCTAGGTCATGCAAGAGATTCAAATCTATGAATTGTGGCTTCCAAGCAAGTCATAGGCAATACACAATTTAGTAATCAAAGCAGTACCGATTGTTCCAATACGAAGGTCGGCTCTAGTATTTTCTATTCTAAAAGATCTACTAAATGTTGAAACTATTGAAAGCCAAGATCCGCTTCATCTTTTCAACATACTTTATCAATATCTTTTTCTGGGCTTCATAAAGTACCATGGATCTGTCCACACTACAGTTAAGATCACTGTAAACTTCACATGGTCCACTTTTAATTCTCTAGCTATTCCTCATCCTGCAATTGAGCTTTGATTCTGACTTCATTATTGTTCGAAAAATTCAAAGTGCAGTGCATACTCTCGATATAACCTCTTTCTGATTATCAGAAATCAAATCCCACCTACTCTAAAGTTGGATGAACAATCAACATTAGAGCCTATAAAGTCTTCAGGAGGTTCCGATTTTTTTCTCAATAGAGGTTCCGACTATGGACTGAAGGTACTATCTTCCTGATGTTCAGGTTCGGCTGGATCTAGATGGACATTCTATAATGAAAATGCAATATATGAGCCTTAACTGGAATGGCACAAGGTTGCAATTCTGAATGTAAACTCAAGTCGCTCGAGTGCCTAATTAGCTATTCTTACCACAATCTATCAAGACCGATAAGAACTAACTTTTAATGGGCTGGTCCAATGAAAAGTGTGACCGTATGCCCCTAAAAAAACGTCGGAGCTTTTTGGCTGTAATCAATAAAGGCATAAGTTAAGTTTTTTTTCTAATTTGTATATCTTGCTTTCCACATTCTCAAAACTCGGCTTTATATAGTAGAGTCAATTTCTGAAGTTAGCCTCTTCTCTGATCAGGACACTCCAATAGCTGCTGGATACACCGCCAATATAGAAATAATTCTTCTTCTCAAGCGGTATTGCCATAAGGAGAGGAGGTGAATCCAAAGTAGTATCCTTCAATTTCTTTTAAAGACCTTCTGGCACTCAGACTCCAACAGAAGTTCATTACTGCTTGCTTGAGCACTTGGAAGAAGAGCATACAAGCTCGCCAATCTTGAATGAAAATATTCAAGCTTGCAACTTTGCCTATAAGGCGTTGGAACTTTTTTTATTAGTTTTGGGACAGTCATTTCTTGGATAGTTTTGAATCTTTTCTAGTTCGGCCTTCGATTCCACCCCAATCATCATAAATTCTAAAAACTTTTCAAAGTTACTCCAAAAGCACATTGGTTGGCATTCAGCTTTCATCTTATACTTATAGAGGGTGTCTAAAGGTTTCTTCAAGATTCGAGTAATATGATTTGATGAAGATTCTAATCTTTTAACAGCATGTCATTTTACATAACCTCTCCATATTGCGATCTCTATCTTTGAAGATCTTAATTCACCAGGACACTGGTAACGTTTGTCACCATACATTCTTTTAATCTAAAGGGCATTACCCTATTGCAACCTGAAAGACCATGAGTACGACAGTAATAAAAGCAGTTTTATCTCGACCTCAATCACTCTTAGTAGAAACATCTGTCTAGATTTGTTTAATAACTGAAAAAGGCATCCATTAACAGTAAGAGCTCATAGCTGAGTCGCGTCCACTCAGCTGTTCATTCTGAGCAGTTGGTAAGCTGTCCTTTTGGACAGACCTATTAAAGTCTATGAAAGTCTTATGCACAATCCTCCACTTGGCCCCATTTACTTCTTGATAAGGACCACATTCAATAACCTAGTCTGGTATGATACTCTCGAATGAACTAGGCTTTGAGGAATTTTTTTCTACTTCATCTGGCAATGGCCTTCTGTCGTTCTGGTGCAAAGCTATGCTTTTTTATTTACTGGCCGACGTTTGAGATCTACAGCCAATGATGTTCTATCACCTCTACATACAATCCCTGGTATATCTGGGCACCAATGAAGACATAGCATTCTTTGCAGAAGGCCAGAAGTTGCTTTTTTATTCTCTCTTAGGTGGAGACAATTTTGAACAATATGGTCCTCATGCCCATCGTTTAAAAAAACTATAACAAGATCTTCAATCAGTCCCCCTTGCTCTTTACTCAAATCATCATGGGTATCAAGCCCATCCATTGGACAAGATTCTGCCTGCCTTCCTCCTTGCAAAGCAATGGTGTCATAATGTCATGCCAAAGCTTGATCTCCTCTAACTTCCCTGATCCTATAATTAGTTGGGAACTTCATCTTCAAGTAATAAGCCCAAACCAATAGCCGCGAGTGCATCAAGCCAGGTACGGCCAAGATAGCATGTAAGCTAATGGAGCTTTCCCATTTAAAAAAATCCACTTGGGACTTTTGACTACCTTGGGTACCAACCTGCCATGACAGATAAGGTTATTATTCCTTCAACCAGCATTGCATCGTTGGTGAATCTCACTAGTGGGGAACTTATTGGTCCCATGCAATTGTCAAGTATGGACATTTTAGAGAATGCATTGTAAAACAAATTATCAACAGAGCTTCCATTGTAATCAAAATGCACGTTACATCATAATCCAACAATATTATAAAAGTTACTACAAACCGCATCAACTTGCGGGAAACTGAACCACCTGCACATCTCTTCAATGAAAGTAATAGGTTTTTCAGTCTATGCCTTTTTGCAAGTTCTACTGTTCCACTAGTTTTCCTTTGTCGATGTCCCCTACCGATGGTATTGATGATTCCAAGTGGAGGCCGATCTCCTTACGGCTTGTCTCCTCGGAGTGGTTTAGGCTGAGGCAAGGCTCTTGGCCAATCCTCCCTCCTTTTTGACCGACATCTCAGAAAGCAGTCCAACCATCCTCATCTAATGAGCTCCTCAATCTTGTCTTGGAACTAGATGCATTCTTCGGTATCATGACTATGGTCATGATGATAGAGACAGTACTTGTTGGAATTATGCTTGGCTGGATGGGACCACATCTTCTCTAACCTTGCTAACTACTCCTTCATCTCCATCAGTACCGAGGTCTTTGAAGCATTCAAAAGAGCATAATTGTGAAACCTTCAAGGAGGGGAGTTCCATCGTGCCCTCTGGTCTACGCTTCCTTGCTGACGAGCTTAGGATGGAGTCCTAGCTTGTCTGCGCTCAGGAGGAGTTTGACAGCGCGGTCGAGCTTCACTCGACTTTTCCATAATTATGGGCTTGCTTGATTCACTCACCTGCCACTCTCCTATGGCCTCTTCATCTTTCAGCTTGAAGGCCTCCTCCGCTCGGGCGTAGCCTTCAGCTGGGCCAGTATGTCAATGAAGTCTCAGGGGTACTTCTTCTCAAAAAAGAAGAGAAGATCATTCTTTTGAAGGCTATCCTTCAGTGCAGCCATAGCAACTTATTGGTCCAAGTTTTGGACCTCCAGTGCAGCAGTATTAAAGTGGCTGACATAAGCTTGGATGGACTCTCCTTCCTTTTGCATGATGTTCACAAGAAAGTTCAAACCTCGTCCCTAACGTTGGCTACTGATAAAATGAGCCATGAACTAGTGGCTCAGCTGATCAAAAGAGAAGATGATATCCGATTTAAGGTTTGAGTACCAATTTCTTGTCACTCCCTTTAAGGTGAAGGAAAAAGCTCGATATAAAATAGCATCAGATACACCATGAAGTAGCATCATCATCTTGAAGGTCTCGAGGTGGTCGACTAGGTCAGTGGTTCCATTGTAACTTTCAAATTAAGAAGTTTAAAATTTTGCAGGATAGGCTTCTACAAAATTCGAGCAGAGAATGAGGGATCGGTGCAAATATCATCATGGTGAACAGGGGCAACATGGCGGAGTTCTTCGATCCACCAATTTATTTCTTAAAATTTTTTATCGAGAATGTCATCTCGATCACAGATCTCAAAGCATGGCTAGCCGGAGGGAGGTAGAGACTCTCCAAGACTAGAATATGGTTAGAATAGGGGCTTTCTGCTTTCTGCTTCCCCTCCCCAGGAGTCATCAGTCGGCTCACCTAGGTTGGTTTTCCTAGTGCCGGATCTCGATATTTTGGTGAAGGTCTTTCTAGCTGGACTGCTGCTGGGGGCTACTACATGGCCTTTACTACTTCAGTAAGGCCTCTAACCTACTGCATTAGCAAGTTGAATTGATCCAAATCCACCATGACTGTCGGTGGAGGATGAGGTGTCGGCGATGAGGTCGAAGCGGGCGGATCTCCCAGTTCTTAGATTGATTTGGTAGCAGAGGCAGTGGATCACTGGGTTGAAGCTCTCCTAGATGGCATCTCAAGAAGAGATCAAAAGAAAAAGAAGCTAAAGAATTGAATAAGAAAGAAAGAAGATGAACTCGACTGGGTACTCCTTTAAGAATCAAGGGCTTAAAAATTCTTTCTCTAGCGCCAATCCTATTGGTGCAAAAAATGGTATTGGCATTAAAGTCACTAGAGCTGATAGAGATGAGGTCACCGATGAGACCTACAAGAAGAAGTCCAAATCGAAGGTGGGTGGCTCTGGTAGGACCCTCTGATGCTCAAGTCAGTTCTCTAGCCAACAAGAATGAAGTACTCGGGAGAATTAGAGTAAGGAGGAGAGCTTAAGAGAGAAGAAGCATATCTAGAGGGTCCTTTCTATAGGTGGAGCTCGTAACAAATCAATCATGATGGTTATAACCATCTGCTAGTGGGATGTTCGGGCCATTACGAGTTTGTTATGGAGAATGAGCTGGCATTTTGTTGGGATTTGTAGGTAGTTGAGGTTGATTTGTTGGAGTTCGGATGTGGTTAATATCTCTATTAGAGAGCTGTGTGAAATGGGATGGAGAGCCTGAAGTTAAATAGACCGAACTTGGGGATTAACTTTTGAGTGGCAAGTCACGAGCTGGTAATCGATTAAAGCCTGCTGGTGCTGCTTGCAATAGCATCAAGGAGTTCAGCCACTATGGAATTCGTCTGGAGATGAATTTAGTTGGACAAGATTTCTGGCATAAGGTTGATGAGATATGCTATCAGCTACGAAGGAATTCGGCTATACCCTGGAAGGTATTGGGATTTGGCATTCAACGGAGTTCAACTGGAATTGCTCTTAATGGCTCTCAGGAATCCCGCCACCTTCAAAGTCATCCATAATAACTATTCTGGATTGAAGGTCAAAGAGAACAATGGATTTGTTGATTAGGACTGTGGCTAGGTTCTCTGGGGAGATGCTTGGATCCATGTTAACGATAAGGTCCTTTCTGCCAACTCAAGTTTGCACAACTAATTCTTGACGCAAGAGTGTCAAGGCCTGCCATTCATAGAGTGGGGTATAGAAGTTCATTTGAGAAAGAATTCTACCAATCCGAGGTCTCGATCATGGGTTTGGTGGAATCTGCCAACTATAGTGGAGAGATAAGGCTAGAAGAAGGTTCAATTGGAGAGGAGTTTGATTATCTCCAAGGTCGGCTAGATTGGACTATACTAAAGTTCGCTACTCAAAGTCCCACGGTCTACGCCATGTCATGGGTCATAGTCGATCAGACGGTGATTTTCTTCATTATTCAAACTCGTCCAAATGAAGTTCATCACACCTTGTGGGTTTTGCAATTAACTGGGGAGCTGATAATTATAGTTGGAAAGATCATCTTGCCCAAGCTTGACTGAAGTTCGGCCATGGTTACCACAGTTCTATCCAGAACTATACCAAAATCAGACATCCTATAGAACTTCGATAGGAGCCACTTTATCCCCAATAGCAGGATTAAGAATAGCCAAATAGTTAGAAGCAAATCAAGTGAAAGTCTACAGTGACTTGCAACTGGTAGTGGGGCAAGTCAATGGTACTTATAAAGCCCAGAAAGAAAGTATGAAAAAGTATTTGGACCAGCTGAAGAGCTTAATCTTGGCCTTTAATAGCTTCAATATTCAGCAAATCCCAAAAGTAAAAAATATCAGGGCCAACTTTCTGTCCAAGCTAGCTACATCGGCTCCAAATGAATTGCCAAAGGAGGTCTTCTTCGAAGTCCTACAACACCCAAGTTCGAAAGAATCCTAAATAGTAATGCAGGTCGAACATGAGCCCAGCTGGATCGACCCACTAATCTTGTATCTCAAAGATGATATTCTCCCCAAAGATCCTAAAGAAGCTTAAGAATTGAAAAACCAGACCTCCCGCTATGTTTTATATGAGAATAAGTTGTACAAGAGGTTGTATTCCATGCCACTCCTCAAATGTTTTCAACCTTCTGAAACTAATTATGCATTGAAGGAAGTTCAAGAAGAAATATGTGGAAACCATCGAGGGGCCAGATCTTTGTCTTATAAACTACTTCAGCAAGGATATTATTGGTCGACTATGCATCAGGATGCCATAGAATATGTAAGAAAATGTGATCGGTGTCAAAGGAATGCCAACATTCAGAGACAGCTAGCTTCACAACTCACACCTCTAAGCGCCCCATGGCCATTTGCATAGTGGGAGATGGATATACTTGGTTCATTTTCTATGGCATCTGGATAGAAATTTTTTTTTCTAGTGGCGGTAGACTATTTTACCAAATGGGTTGAGGCCAAACCCCTGGCAAAGATTACTGAAACTAAAGTAAGAACTTTGTCTGAAAGTCGATAGTTTGCAGATTCGGCCTACCTTAAATGCTAATCATCGATAATGGGCATCAGTTTATAGGAGCAAAATTTACTAAGTTCTATAAAGATCTAAATATCTTCTATCATTTTACATCTGTGGCTCACCCTCAAGTAAATGGTGAAGCTAAAGTAACTAACAGGACTCTATTACAAGGAATAAAAGCAAGGCTTGAAAATGAAAGGAACATGGATGGATGAACTCTATTATGTGCTTTGGATTTATAGAATCACTCAAAGGTTACCAAATAAGGAGACTCCATTTGCTTTGGCTTTCGAAATACAAGCAGTCATCCCAATCAAACTCGGACTTCCTTCAGCACAAGTCAAAGTCTTCAATGAATAGAATAACTCACAGGATCTCAGGACAAATCTCAACTCATTGGAGGAGAAGCGAGAGAAGGCCCAAATCAAGATGGTAGCTTACAAGCAAAAGGTAGCCTACTACTATAATTCTAAAGTCATGAGCAAAATATTCAGAGTGGGAGATCTGGTGCTACGACGAGCAGACATTTCACAGCCATAAAACCAAGACAAGCTCACTCTAAATTGAGAAGGGTCCTATAAGGTTGTAGAAGTCATCCGACCTAGAACTTACTACCTGAAGAAGCTTAGAGGAGCTACACTTTTTCGATCCTAAAACTTGAAAAACATATGAATATACTATCAATAGTCTCATTTTAATAAAATTTTCTTACTTTAATATCCTTGTCTTTGGTGCAAAAATATGTGATGATAGCAAATTACTCAACCAAACTTCATTCTCAAATGAAATGAAGGCCTTTGGTTATTTAAGATGGGAGGTTAACCTCGTCATAGTGAGGGTGAAGGCCTCTGATTATTTAAAACAGGAGATTAACCTCGTCATAAAGAGGATGAAGGCCTTCGGTTATTTAAGAGAAGAGATTAACCTCGTCGTAGCGAGGATAAAGATCTCTAGTTATTTAAGATTGGAGAAAATGAGGAGAGGCCCTTCAATGATCCTTTTGTGCCCCAGTAATCTTGTTAGAAATGGAAGGACCTCGTCTTAATAAGGTTAAAAGCCAACCATGTCAGGAATAGAAAGGGACCTCATCTTGACATAGATGAAGACCTCCGATTATTTAAGACAGGAGGAAATGGGAAAAGGCCCTTTCAATAGTCCTTTTATATTCCGACAATTTTGTTAGAAATAGGAGGATCTCATCCTAACAAAGATAAAATCCAACCATGTCAAAAATAGGAGGACCTCATCCTGATATGGGTGAAGACCTCCAATTATTTAAGACAGAAAAAAATGAGAGAGTTCCTTTCAACAGCCTTTTTATGCCCCGCAATCTTATTAGAAACAGGAGGAGGACCTCATCCTAATAAGGTTAAAAGCCAATCACATTAGGAACAAGAGGAGAATCTCGTTCTTGAAAGGGCAAGTGTGGTGCTTCCAAGTCTTGATAAATCATGAAAGAGTCAAGATGGTGGCTCCTGAAAGCTAGGATTGGTCGAAGATGTTTCAACAAAGATAAAAAGACTGGCACATAGTTGGGTTGGCTCAGATAAGCCATCGAGTCAGTTCGATCTAAGATCGAGCCAGCTCGATCCGTATCCAAGCTGACTGTCTTAGGCAAACAAAAAACATGATTTGGAGAGACGCAGTCGAGTTGGCTCAGCTTTTGATCGAGCCAGCTTGACGGTAGCGAACAGATCTAGATGGATTTTCTGTTTGGTCTTAGATTAAATCTAATCTAAGGGATCTTAAGGCCTGGTATGAGAGATCTTAAGGTGGCTAATTCATGTATTGAGCTAGGTTTTTAGTTCAGGAGATGAGAGCATGTAAGACATGGATTTATATGGGCTTGGATGAGTATTTTCATGTATGGATTAGTTAAGAAAAGGTTTTTAGGATTGAGTCGTGTTGGCTTAGGATGTCTATATATAAACTTGTATATGTAGATTATGGTAAAGAGAATGAATTGAACTCCATTTCTTCCTAAAATTCTAGTTTTCTTTTTGTCTCACTCTATCGCCATCTCATCTTCTTATCATCTGATCTTTATCTTTCTTGCTATCATCTCCAACTTGCTTCCTCAAAGTTGGTTGAAGATACAAGGGTTTCCATAGGTCCTGAAATAATTCATAACAAGTGGTATTAGACCCAAGTTGTGTGGAAGAAGGAGAAGATGCCTGAAAGTTGAAGATCTTCAGGTACTGTAAATTCGGCAAGGTCCTATCAAGGTATTTCTCAAATTTCTTTGATCTGTGTTGCATTTTTTTGGCTTGGATCCAGCCATGGGAAGCAATGTGAAGGTTGATTTTGAGAAGTTTGATGGAAAAAAAAAACTTTTCCATATGGAAAGTTCGTGTGAAAGATCTTCTGATTCAAGCTGAATTGGATCAGGTGTTGGAAGAGAAGCCTCAAGGGATGTCAAATTGCTAGTGGATGTCTCTAGAAAAGAAGGCCTACTTTGTGATTAGAGGATGCTTGTCGGATATGGCACTCTATTCAGTTTTAGAGGAGAGGATCCCAAGAGGCTTTTAGTCAAAGTTGTAAATCATGTATATGGATAAGAATATGTGCAACAAGTTGATGTTGAAGAAGAGACTGTACAGCCTTCAGATACAGAAAGGTGGAGATGTCTTGATACACATCCAAAAATTTAACCAAATGTGCAACAAGTTGTTGAATATTGGAGTGAAGATGGAGGAAGAAGATAAATCATTGCTTCTTTTATACTTATTGTCCTCATCCTATAATCCATTAGTGACGATGCTGCTCTATGGTAAGAAGATCCTGGAGTATGAAGACATGGTCTCGGTATTGCGAACCAATGA
This sequence comes from Cocos nucifera, assembly GCA_006176705.1. Lineage (NCBI taxonomy): Eukaryota > Viridiplantae > Streptophyta > Magnoliopsida > Arecales > Arecaceae > Cocos > Cocos nucifera. The sequence goes on along the minus strand of QRFJ01005943.1, from coordinate 78,021 downwards.
ACAGTGGGAGAAGTTGACCAAGGAAGGTGCTCCCCAAGAGGGCTTGACCATGGAGGAGAGACCTGGAAGATCAGAGGAGAGAAGCAAGTCAAGTGGACGATCAAAGTTCTGAAAGAGCAAGAACAGGAAGGAAGCCAGATGCTACAAGTGCAACGAGATCGGGCACTTCAAGCGTGATTGCCCATAATGGAAGAACAAGAAGGGAGAAAAGAGTAGATCTAATGCACTGAGTATAGTGGCTGATAGTGAGGTGGAGGATGACCTCTTGGTTGTATCATATAGTCACAGAAGATACACAGATGTATGGATCCTGGATTCAGTCTGTTCGCATCACTACACCTCAAACTGGTCTTGGTTTGTCTCATACATCAAGATTGATGAGGAAAGTGTGATACTAAGAGATGATCATCCATGTAGATTCGCTGGTATTGGAAGCATCCGACTAAGGATGTTTGATGGAATGGTGCGGACTCTCATAAATGTGAAGCACGTCCCAGATTTGAAGAAAAATCTCATGTCATTGGACTATCTGAAGTGAAGCGGCTACAGCTTCAGCAGTCATGCTAGGAGTGAAGTTCTCAATATCTCCAAAGATGCTATGGTGGTGATGAGGGACGGAAGGATGGAGAACAACCTCTACAAGTTGGTTGGATCTATGGTGACCAGAGAATCTGATGCAGCGGCAGCAACGTAGGATCAGCAAGGGGCTTATCAGTTGTGTCACTACTGCTTAGGCCACATGGATGACCGTGGGATGGAGCTGAGCAAACATGGTCTGATTTCAGATATGGATGAAGGTGTTACAGAGGTATGTGAGCCATGCCAGATGGATAAATAAAGAAGAGTATAGTTTACTATCAGTTCAGCCCACAATGCAGTCCCACTAGAACTGGTTCACATTAATGTGTGGGGTCCACCTCCATTTTCGATCAAAAATTGAGCAAGATACTTCTTGATCTTTATAGATGATTTCTCAAGGAAGGTATGGGTTTACTTCATGAAAGAGAAATCAGAAGTCTTTACCAGGTTCAAGATGTGAAAAGCTAAGGTTGAGAAGGAGATAGGTCAGAACTTGAAGTGTCTGTAGTCAGACAATGGTGAAGAATACACCAGCAAAGAGTTCCAAGACTTTTATGAGTAGTGTGGTATCAAAAGGCACTTCTCAATAAAAGAAACTCCTCAACAAAATAGGATGGCTGAAAGGATTAATAGAATCCTTTTGGAAAAGGCATGGTGCATGAGGCTGCAGGCAAGGCTTCTGAAGGCATTCTGGATTGATACAGTCAATGCAGCCTATTATCTGATGAATCGATCACCTCATATAAAGTTAGATGGTAATATTTCAGAGGAGAGATAGTTTGGAAGGAAGATTGGGCTAAGCCATCTAAGGATTTTTGGATGCACAGCTTTTGTGCACATCGGTGCTGGTGAGCGGAGCAAGTTGGATGCTAGAATATGGAAGATGGTGTTCTTGGGATATCCACGAGGAGTTAAGGGATATTGGCTGTGAGATCTCTTGGAGAAGAAGGTTGTCATTAGTAGGAATGTCACCTTCGATAAAAATTTAGTTCTCCAAAGGCGAGATGGCATGAAGGAGCAGCAGATGCAGTAAAAGATCCAGTAAGACAGCGCTGGACAATTAACATCTTACTCTATTTTGCCACTTGCAGGTGCGTCAGGAGGACTTGGTATTCAAGTGGAGCACTCACCAGAGGTATCTCCATAGGTGGAGAGAGCTCGGATAGGTAATGGAAGCCAGGAGGCCTAGCAGAAGCAAGCTGGGCCTAGGACAGATATCGGGATTATGCTGCACAAGCCCAAAAGGAACATCAGGCAACTAGAATAATATGGCTTTGAAGATACACTGTCATATGTCTTGGTGATAGAAAATGGGGACCCATACACCTACAAGTAGGCTATGGATATCCAAGATAGATCCGAGGAGATGCGGGCTTTCCATAAGAATGAGACATGGCGTTTGGTGCAATTGCCATGAGAAAAAAAATCCATTGGTTGCAAGTGGATTTACCAATGCAAAGAGAGGCCTTCAAAGTAGGGAGGTGTCAGGTATAAGGCACGGTTAATGGCCAAGGGATACTTCTAGAATAAAGGCATCAATTTTAGTGAGGTATTTTTTCATGTCGTCAGGCATACTTCTATCAGAATGTTGCTAAGCATTATGGTAGCTCAGGACTTGGAGCTAGAGCAGATGGATGTCAAGATGGCATTCCTCCATGGGCATTTGAAAGATAGCATTTTTATGGAGCAGCCACTAGGGTTCCAAGAGTCAAGAGCAGAAGAAAAGGTTTGTTTGCTATAGAAATCATTGTACGGGCTAAAGCAATCACCAAGGTAATGGTACAAGCGATTTGACTCATATGTGAGGAGCATTGGACTTTCCAAGTATGAGTATGACTCTTGTGTGGATGTTAAATCTTTGGAGGATGAGTCTAGGGTATTTCTACTCTTATATGTGGATGACATGCTCATAGCATGCAAGAATAAGAAGGTTGTGTAGGAACTAAAGGCAACCTTGTCTCAGGAGTTTGAGATGAAGGATTTGGGACCTGCAAGGAAGATCTTAGGCATGAAAATCTTCAGAGATCGAGCCAAGAGCATGTTGTATTTATCTCAGGGAGGCTACATCAGAAAGGTCTTAGAGAGGTTTAGGATGAAGAAAGCAAAATCGGTGGAGCTGCCATTTGCCGGACACTTCAGACTCTCAAAGATGATGTCACCACAAACTAAGGTAGAGGCTCAGGAGATGGAGAGAACATGATATGCCTCTGGTGTAGGAAGCTTAATGTATGCCATGGTGTGTTGTAGACCAGATATCACCCATGTAGTGAGCTAGATCGATAAGTTCATGGCACAGTCTAGTAAGGAGCACTAGCAAGCATTGAAGTGGATCTTCAGGTACTTGATGGGTACTATTGGAGTTGGCATCTACTATGGATAGAAAGATGGAGCTGAGGAACTCTTCGACATGTCCAAGAAAGCTCGGGGGCAGATAAATGGATTTATGGATGCAAATTTTGGTGGAGACATGGACACTCAGCGGTCAATGATAAGCTTTATGTTTAGCCTTTTTGGAGGTCCAGTCTCATGGAGATCATACTTACAACCTATCATGGCCTTATCTATAATTGAGGCGGAATACATAGGTGTTACAGAGACAGCAAATGAGGCTCTATGGTTGAAAGGATTGGCGTTGGAGATGGATCTCATGCAGAAGGCTGTCAGGATGCACTGCGATGCTAGAGTGCACTGTTACTTGCTCAAAACTCTATCTACCATGCAAGGATGAAATACATCAACATCAGGTACCATTAGATCAGAGAGCTTGTGGAAGAAGATGAAGTAAAGCTGGTAAAAGTCCACACCAAGAAGAATCTAATAGATGCACTAACAAAAGTTCTTCCTCGGGATAGCTTTCATAAATGTATGAAATCGATGTATCCGATGGATAGGATAGACTTTACTCAAGCCTTGGGGCACCAAGGTGGAGATTGAAAGGACAAGTATGGTGCTCCCAAGTCTTGGAAGATCGTGAAGGAGTCAAGATGGTGGCTCCTGAAGGCTAGGATTGGCCGAAGATATATCAGCAAAGATAAAAAGGCTGGCACACAGTCAAGCTGGCTCAAATAAGCAGCCAAGTTGGCTCGATCTAAGATCGAGCTAGCTCGGCCCATATTCGAACCGACTGTCTCAAGCAGACAGAAGAAGTGGTTCGAAAAGACGTAGTCGAGCCAGCTCAATTTCTAACCAAGCCATCTCGATGGTGGCGAACAGATCTGGATAGGTTTTCTGTTTGATCTTGAATTTGATCCAATCCAAAGGATCTTAAGGCCTGATATGAGAGGTCTTAAGATAGCTAATTTGTGTATTGGGCTAGGTCTTTAGTCCAGGGGATAAGAGTATGCAAGACATGGGTTTACATGGGCTTGGGTGAGTGTTTTCATGTATAGATTAACCGAGGAGAGTTTTTTAGGGCTGAGTCGTATTGACTCAGGGTGTCTATATATATACTTGTATATGTAGATTATGTTGAAAAGAATGAATTGAATCCCTTTTCTCCCTGAAATCCTAGTTTTCTCTTTTTCTCACTCTGTCACCATCTCATCTTCTTGTCATCTGATCTTTATCTTTCTTGCTATCATCTCCAACTTACTTCCTCAAAGTTGATAGAAGGTACAAGAATTTTCACAGGTCCTAAAATAATTCATAATAGTTCTAACATGGGTAAAGACCCTCACGAGGGATTGAAGACTTACGACTCTTAAGCAAAAGGAACAATAGATAGACCTCATCCTCTACAAAGGACACAACCCTTATCTACAAACAAGGTAGACAAATTTATAAAATGGCAGACCAAGGTCATCATTGGAAAATGACACTATAATTAAAAATGGAGTAAGGAATTCTATGAGTATACGATTGAGACAGGACAGCGAAGGAGCAAAAGGAGTATCACTTCATTAAAACAGAGTTCATTACAAGTGGAGGTATGCAAGATTGATTACACAAAAAAAAAAAGAAGAGGAAAGAAAAGAAAGAAATCTTTGGAGGTCCAGTTATTACAAGACGAAGTCCTACTCAGAGTTGGACTTCAGACTGCTTGCTTCAGCAATTACAAGGAAATGTTTTATATCTTCAACTTTCTCTTCAAGGTCCCACCTCACTGCCAAGCTCTCGTCAAGTAATTTGTTAGATCTTTAGAGATCATCTTTCACTTCTCTTAGCCTCTTCCTCAAGATTGTGGATTTGGCTTTGGCATTCCTCATCGTGCTCTCGTTAAAAGCTGTTTGGATCTTAAGTTGAAGAAGTTCGGCTTTGTTCTTCTCGTAAGACTCGGAAAGATCTCCAAGGGACCTCTTTAGAGAGGCAACTTCCTCTGAATCTCCGCTCAGGCCAACCTGGACCTTGTTAGCTAACTATTTTTGAAGTTGTATCACTTCAATGTTTGCCATTTTCAGCTTTTTTCTATAATCATCGATCTACTCACACCAACCAATCCGATAGAAATTATATGCCCTTTCAGCATCATGTAGCTACTTTTGAAGGTCGGAGAACTTCTTCAACCAGTCCCAGTCGAATTTTGCTTGACTCTAAATCCAAGCCAAACCTCTCTCCAATTGATTGATTTTTTCTTTTGCTTTACGAAGTTCAGCCTCGAGAGAACAAATTTTGGCAATCGAGGTCTAGGCTTTCTCACTGGTAAGTTTATTCACCTACTCAAGCTCCTCAAACAGATGGTACTTCTTGGCGGTATATTCCTTAAAGAATTGCTTAGATGATTGGCATAGATGATTAATTTCAATGGTGGCTTTAGCATAGTTCTTTTTGGATTTTCTGAGCTCATCTTCAGTCTTCTTCAATTTCTTGCTAAGTTGACGAACTTCTCTCCTCAAATTTTTTATTTGAACCTTCAAGAAGATACCCTAAGGTAGAGGTTCAGCTTCAACTAGAGACTGCATTTAATGCATTAAAGCACCATGACACAGAGGTATAACAAAGGAAAGGAATTTGCTTTCATTAATCGAAATGTTTTGAGTATAGAAAAAAATAGAAGAAAAAAGAAAAAGTATAACTATCAAAAGTCTCCAACCTCTGGAGGAGGAGCAGCGGATGAGCTCGGTGCAGCTTCAGTAGTCTCGGATTCTTGAGCAGGCTCAAAAGTCGCAGTAGGAGGCTCGATAGATGGAAGATCGGTAGCAGTAGTAAAAGGTCTAGCCTCATCATCAGAAGACTCCCCTGCCAGAAAACTAAGATCGAGCTTGGAAAACTTTTCAGCATGTTCCTTTGGCAAAGTTCGAACCCTTTGATGAAGGCTACCTTAGCAAAATTGATCTTTATATTTTCCATGTCTTTGGAGGCCTTAATGTCGAGAGAGCTTGATCTTTGGCCTTTAAGATTTGCCTCTCCTTCTCAACAACTTTGGCCTTTGCCTTCCTCCTCTCAACCTCCAAGGCCAACTCCTCCTTCGCCTCAGTCGAAGCTTGTTCAGCATTACAAACCACCTCCTGAAGGTGCTCAACCTTAGTAGATTTCTCCTTTAGAAGATGGTCGATCTTGGCCTTGTGTTCTTCAAGAACCTTCACCATCTTAGCCTTTTGAAGTTTGATTGCCTTGATGTTAGTGATCAACTAGTGACCCATCTACAGAAAATAAAGTTAGTCATACTAGTGGAAGGACACACAGACAAGTCAAAAAAGGAAGAACAAGATAGTTACCTAAAGGAAGGTCCCAAGGGTATCCGATGTTCATTGTTCAAAGTCGACGTGGATGATCCTGTCCATGACCTCCGGCAAGGTGCATCCATCGATTAGAGTTTAGACGACCTTTCGATCGTCGAAGGGAGAACTTCCCTCGTCAGCACTGTTGCCATTGGATCCCCCGAAGTTGTTTTTGCACCAAGCCTTCTTGGCAAGTGACTTCCTCCTTTTCCTTTCTACCTCTCTTTCCTTCTCAGCAGGGGCCATCAGGACTTGGACCTCGGCAGACGAACTTGAAGCCATTGGAGGTACAAAACCTCGAGAGTGGTAGCAGCTTCGGTGGGTGCGGTCGAGCTCAAAATATCAACCTTTGCCTTCTTGGAGGCTCTTCGGGCGCACTGCCTTTCCTTTTATGAGCCCAGATTTCTTTGGACAGCCACTTCAATTCTTCTAAATTTATTTCTGCAATAATAGAAAACTAAAGTTAAAAGAAAAAACAATAGAAAAAGTTAACAAGATTTGGATGTATACCTGCTGAATTAAAAGGACTAAGGCCAAGGTTAAATAGAGTCTGATCATCTAGCAATTGGGATAGTGGAGGAGCTTGATAATTCCTTAATTTGTTGACTGAGTCAAGGTCATCTCTCTCCAACCCGGGACCTCAGCAAATCGAATCCTCAACTGGCCCCAACTAGAAAGACCTACTTCTAAGGTTGGGCAGGAAACATAGAAAATTTTTTTCTTCTAATTATGAATGGAAGAAGGAGCGCTCTTGAGTAATCCCTTCTTATCAAACTAGGAGGATAGATACCACCAATCATTAGCAGTGGAATGGTGTTTGAAGGTGAAGTAATTATAGAATAAAGAAATAATGGGATGAACCTTAGCCAAGATGCACAAGAAAAAAAATCCTATGATGAATCTAAATGAGTTTGAAACCATAAAAGCAAAGAAAATATTTAGAAATTGAAAATGAGCTACTACAAAAGGAGGAATCGGGAGTCAAAATCCAGCATGAAGGGCTTCGATGTATAAATAAAAATGACTTAGGGAAGGAGTGCAAGCTCGACCACTCAGCCTGTAAAGCTCCAGTTCGTACATCGAAGGAATCCCATACTGGATCCTTATCAGGAAAAGATCTTTGGAATGTAGAGAACAAGGGATGATTTTGGGTATGAAAGTTGGATGAGGTGCATCTCTAAGTTCGACTTCTTCCCTAAGGTCTGGGTTTTGGGAGTTCAAACTGGATGGACTCCTAGAACCAGTAGATTAGAATACTTCAAAAGATATCTGGATCAAACTAAACTTAAAAAATCTTCAAAAATTAGGAATGGGCTGCAAGATGTTTTGAAAAAATCAAAGAATAGTAAACTCCCTTGAAGAAACCAAAAGGTTAGAAAGTGAAAGAATAGCAAAGAAATGCGAAAAAAGGGATAAGGGACTAACCTATATCAATTGGAGATCTCAAGAGAATGGTTGAAAAAGTAGAAGATGGATAGGAGGGACGTCGATGGCCAGAGAAATCAAGACAAAAGGTGAACGGAGTACCTTAAGGAGATGAAGAATGGAAGAAGAAGGAGAAAAACACAAGCAAAAGTAGGAAGCTGGGGGAGAAGAAGGTGTTTAAATAGCTAGAAGAGATCAGAGAAAGTTATAATTACATATCCTCTCTACCCATTCCACACCTGCCGCATGTCCCATTCATCATGCCTGCAGACGACGACTAACAAAGCATTTATGACAACGTACTTGGAGCTTCATGCTAAGGAAAATTTCGTAAATTGAAGTCTTTTTGGGCCATTTGACATTAAAGAAACTTCAACGCCAGCGAAAAAAAATCAAAATCTTTCCATCTCCCGAGAGTGGAAAGTCAGCAAAGACCTTCAGCAATCATAGTTTTTGTACTTCCTTCATTCGAACTTCAAACTCGAGAGTAGGAGGATAAGTATTGGGGGTAAAATAGCTCCCGCCAATGTCCAATGGAACGTCCAGTCTTAGTGTGGCTCTGTCCAGAGTCGTGGCAACTATGTCCAAACTTCAAGCTACTCTCTAGTTCCAACTCAATTCAAGAAGGTCGACCTTCAAACCTTGTCCACCAAACAAACTTCCCAATGGCAACCCTTAGTTCTCTCCCCATGACTGTAGAATTTGCCAAGAACATGCTGGATTTCGGTCGGACAAACTTGAATAGTGAGAGGACTTGCTATTCGACTGATTCTGCTCTTTGGCTCAAGATAGACAGTAGAATTTCAAGTATTAAATCCTAGCACCATCCGACCTTGTTTATGGTAGACCTTGAGGATGACTGAATTCTTTTGTGGCAGGCAGCACATCTCATCAATTTTACACCAAGGACCTCAGCCAGCTGAATTCCTTTCCAATTGAACTCCACTCTAATCAAGCTCCATTCCGATGAATTCTTCTCTAGCTAAATTCTTCCACTCTGCTTTATGAACAGCGGCTAACCTTGAAAGAAGTCGAATTCCTTCATTCCCTCCTGATGATTGCAAATCTAGCTAACTTATATTATGCACATCGACTAGGCAAATTTGAGCAGTAAAAGGATCCCATCATCAATACCGGTCAGATCTCCAATCTGGAGCAAATAGCGGCTACTCCACAAACAATGAATCTCAAAACTCCTTTAATTTGAACTTTAGGCTGGCCTTGAGCATTAGCCAAACTTTTTTTTGGAAAATAGGATTATGATTCTAATCAAAGAATCCACCATCCTCTCCAATTTTTAGTCTAGAACATTTGTCTACTTTTAGCCGACCTTGAAGATGGCCAAACTCTTCAAAGTAGTCGAAGACAATGCTAATAGATTCTATCCAATTTCATGTTCATTGTATGTTATTTAAAAGCTGATCTCCAAGTTTGGCCTACTCGATCTCAAGTTCTCCATTCCAGCATGAACTACTTGCTAGCAGACACAGAAGTCTTCAACTTTCCATCCGAACTTCAACAAACGAGATCCAACTGCCTACAAGTCACGATAAATGATAGCCCACTCTCCATAATAAACTCCACATGATCCGAATGACCTGCTGACATTCTGTTATGGCTTTCACTATCATTCTATTTGAGCTCCGCCTATAAAAGGGATCCTCCAGATATGCTTCTTTTCTAAGCTCTCATCTCCATTTACATTCTCCTGAGTACTCCATTTTTGTTGGTCGAAAAACTAACTTGACCATTAAAGATACTACCGGAGCCAACTCCGACCAGGATTGTCTTGCAGGTTTCATCGACGACCTCATCTTTTCTAGCTCTAGCAAACTCTAACATCAGCACCATTTTCTGCACCAACAATAACTATTTTAATCTAACATGCAAAAGATCAAATTTATAAACCACTTAATTTAGGATCAAACATATGAATATGAAATATTTAGTCTAAAACCTGATATAGAAAAGCATAAAAAAAATAGACATGAAATCCGATCTCCATACCTTTGTGGGTATCCACACGGGATTGATCTAAGATGTTCTTCTTGATCTTGATCTTTCATCTTCATGATGGATCTGCATGCGCTTGATCAATCTTGATCAACTCTTGATCGACATCTTGATCAATCTTCTCTTTCTTAGCATAGATCTGGATCATCAACCTTTCAAGATCAACTCTTAATCCTTCTTCTTCCTTCCTTCAATGTAGATCTGAATCAAATCTTCCTTTGGCATAAATCTACATCACCCCAACTCCTTGGCACGTGAGGATGAAGGCCAATATTCAACTCCTTGGGCACGAAAGATAGGATGTTCGATGCTTAGGAGTGAGAACCAGGGATGCCCAACTCCCTGGGATGAGAAAGGAAGAGAGAAAGAGCAAGAGAGAGAAAGGGCGTGGAGAGGGAGTGCATGAGATGGATTGGTGTGGAGTTTCAGGAATGGGGCATAGAAAACATTTGCCTGAGATTCCCTTGAGAGATTTCTATCTCTTAAGGGGTTTCGTTTTAAACCAAGGTGAGTCCTTGGGCTTTAAGTCTTTGACTTGTCAAAGACTTAAAGCAAAAGGACTCTGCTTTTCTTATATTTGGCGGCCCTTCCCTCATGTTTTCATACCAAAACCAATGTGGGGTATGCGGCCCTTATCCCTTCATGCAAAAACGCTGGGGGTGCCAATTGTTAGCGCCCCCTTCCTAGCTTTATCTAGAGTGGGCGCACTTTATCCAGAGTGGGCGTGCGCCCCCTCTGGATCTCATCTAGAGTGGGCATGTGCCCCTCTCTTCATGCTAAAAAGAGGGAGGGAGTGAGCGTCAACTATTGGCACCCCATTATTATCCAAATCCCATGCCATTATCAGATAGGACTTTGATTATTCAAAGCCTTTCATGAGAAGAACTCTTCCTTCTTATGGCGCCTCTTAGATTCATGTGAATTTTCAGATGGGGCACCAATGATTGGTGCCCCTTTCCAAGACTCTATGCCATATGCTAGAAGGATAGAGTCTCCAACTCTTGATTCTCATCCTAATCAAGATAGCATGCATTGACTTGGTCAAAATCCCTATCAAATAGAAAGCCCGAGTCTAAGAAGATTTGGATTTAACCATGTGCTAGCATGGTGTTCCTAGATCTATTAGGATTTCTCTAAATCCTAATCCAATTTGAACTTCACAAGCTCAATTGAATAATCCTAGACCAATTTTCTTTTTTGTGTGATCCCGTAGGTTTAATTATGTCTGGTAGTGAGATATATTATGATCTCCATCAATAATATCATTGAAATACCTTTCAATGGATTGGAATATTTTTAATTTAGCCAATTAAGAATTATTGATCATCTAAATAATTCTTATTGATTTCACAATCTACTAGTAATACCTAGCAGTATGTAGTAGTAACCCAACAGAACTGAATAATGAATCTCTAGATACAGTTATCAAGTGATCCAATCCTTTTATTGTGAGTCTCGACGAGATGGAAGTCATAGATAACTCATCAAACCTCATCGCTTGTCTTATGTAATATTCAATTGACTCAAGTTCACAAGTAAAATCTTATAGAAACTCTTTTCCATCATTCACTCTACCATAGCTATGGTCTTCTGAACTCAGTCTCATAAATAACATAGAACTACTCCTTATATATCAAGATCGATAGATCCCATTTAGATGCATATCCTATTCCTACAATGAACCTACTGTAGCCAACATACATCACAAGGTTTCGATTGACTAGGTAACCAAGTGATTATGTAGTCAACCTATAGCACCTCCATGTAAATAGCCGAAGCATTGCATGTTAAAGGACTACTTACACCACTACAACATCGAGTATGTCACTGATGAGTTGATAGACATACATGTGACTACTTGTATTGGTTACGCTCAGTACCATTATTTTCTAACAATCACCTACACTCTCGCTCCAGTATCTCTATACTATAGACTCGAAACTCATCTATCCAGAGGAAAGTGATCCATGCATCAATCTTACCAGATAATCACCATCCTTATGATGATCCATCGATCGGGAGCATCTAAGAATTAATCACCAATGACATATACCTTAAATTCTCAACTTTTAAGAATATGTATCATCATCCTATTAATTTCTTGGATGATTCATGGATACATGACTCAACATGAATAAAAAGTTAATCCTATTTAATTTATTCAATTACAAAACTATGTCACTACAAAGATTACATGTGTTAGCCAACTTCCCTTCTAAGGCATACATCTAACACTAAGCAATACTCTCTCTTTAAGGTAGCAGACTAATAGGTCAATCCAACTAGGTTCATTATCAACTTGCAACACTATTGTCAGCTTTTAAATGTTAGGTCTTTCACAATTTCCAAAAAAGATTTCTTGGGTAGGTCACCTGATGCCGACGTTGTCAATTTAGATAGCAGATTGGCTTGGAAATCTTCTAAGCTCAATATCTATTGGATGTTAAAACTAACAAACACGAAAGCCAGATCTTTTATCTTCTACAAATATTTTTTCATGTTTTCTTCTTAAGCTTCATAATCTCCTCAGATGTGCCCAACCACCAGTTGGAAGTCACTGCGTGCCTTCAAATGTTGCACTCCCAGCTCTTTTGCTATTCTAAGCTCCGTGGCCAAAGTTTCATATTCTGCTTCATTATTGGTCATTAAAAACTCAAATCGCAAAGCATATTCAGTAGCCATTCCTTTTGGTCCAGTGAGGATCAGACCTACCCCCAATCCAATAGAGCTTAATGATCCATCCGCATACATGATCCAAGAATCTGCTTCTGCTTCATATGGACCTACTTTCACTTCTAATGGAGCTTTCTCTAGTTGTTTGGGTTCTGCAAGTTCACTTGGAATTGTGCATTCCATCACAAAGCCTACTAGCACTTGTGCTTTAATCTCATGTCAAACTTAGTAAGTTCGATCGGCCACTTATCAATTTGGCCTGACATGTCTCGTCAATGCAGAATAGTCTTCAACGGCTAATTCATCAGGATGATTATTATATGGGCTTGAAAATAAGGATGAAGCTTCCTAGCCGCTAAAGGGCATAAAATAGCTTCTCAAGCCTTGTGTATTTGGTCTCTAAATCCTAAAGTGTTCTACTGATGCAGTAGATCGATTTTTGAACCTTGTTTTGCTCACAGATTAGTACGGCACTTATCGTAGTGGTTGAGATTGCCAGATATAGATAAAGCTCTTCATCGGGATCCGACATGCCAAGGAGTGGTACTGAACTGAGGTAGTTCTTTAATTCTTCAAAGATTGTTGGTAGTCTTCAGTCCACTAAAAATTCTTTAACTACTTGAGAACTTGAAAAAAGGGCAGGCAACACTCAGCTGACCTAAAGACAAACCAATTAAGCACTGCCACCTTTCCTATAAGGTACTGGACTTCTTTTATAGTCTTTGGGTGGTTTATCTCCAGCATAGCTCGAATCTTCTCAGGGTTTATTTCTATCCCTGAGCATGAAACCATGAATCCAAGGAATTTTCCTAAGGTAACTCTAAAAGTGCCCTTCATTGGATTCAACTTCATCCGATATTTGTGGAGAGTGGCAAAGGCCTCATCAAGATCATTGATGTGGGTCTTTGAGGATTGGCTCTTGATGAGCATGTGTCCATGTACACCTCCATATTCCATCAGATTTAATCTTTGAAGATCTTGTTCATGAGGTGTTGATAGATCGTGCCTATATTTTTTAAACCAAAGAGCATAACCTTGTAACATCCAAGGCATTGTAGGCCAATGGCGTTCTGACTACCAGGTAGTCGATTTGGGCCATGGATTGTTGAGGGGCTCGACCAGCTATGACTGGCAAAGTGATTACTCCCTTAATAGGCATAGCATCTCCGAAAAATCCTACAAGTGGGGAATCAAATCTTCCTAGCCAATCTGAGGATATACTCATCTTGGAAAAAGCATCATAAAATAATATGTTAGTAGACTTTCATTATCAACTAACATGTGGCATATATCATAATTTATGATATTTATAGAACAACAACTGTATCATTATGTAGAAACTAGATCCCTTGTGCATCTTCTATCAAAAAAATGGGTTCTTCAGTTCCTCTTCTCTTAGCAGGCTCCTTAGGTCTGCTTGATTCAACACCACTATTGGTGCAAAAAATGGTGCTAATGTAGGAGTTTATTGGAGCTGGAAAAGATGAGATCACCAATGAGACCTACAAGATAAAGTTCTGATCGGAGTTGGCTCTAGCAGGATCCTTCGATGGTCAAGTTAATTTTTCAGCCAACAAGAATGGAGTACTTAGGAGAATGTAAGTGGAGATGAGAGCTTAGAAAAGAAGCATATCTGGAGAGTCCCTTTATAAGCGGAGCTCATAATAGCATGATAGTGACAGCCATAATAGAATGTTAGTAAGCTATTTGAGCCATGTGGAGTTTATTACGGAGAGTGGACTATCATTTATCATGACTTATAGGTAGTTGGATCTCGTTTGTTGAAGTTCGGATAGAAAGTTGAAGACTTCTATATCTGTTAGCAAGTAGTTCATGCTGGAATGGAGAACTTGAGGTCGGATAGGCCGAACTTGGAGATCAGCTTTCAAATAATAGACGATGAACCTGCAATTAGTTAGAATCTATTGGCATTATCTTCAACTTTTTTGAAGAGTTCAGCCACCTTCAAGGTCGGTCAAGGGTAGGCAAATATTCTAGACTGAAAATTGGAGAGGATGATGGATTCTTTGATTAGAATCATAATCTATTTTTCAAAGAAAGTTTGGCTAATGCTCAAGGTCAGCCTGAAGTTTAGATTGAAGGAGTACTGAGATTCATTATCTACAGAGTAGCCACTATTTGCTCTGAATAGGGGATCTGATTGGTATTGACAATGGGATCTTTTTACTGTTCAAATTCGCCCAGTCGATGTGCATGATATAAGCTGGCTGGATCTACAATCATTAGGCGAAAATGAAGAAATTCGGCCGCTGTTCATAAAGCAGAGTGGAAGAATTCGACTGGAGAAGAATTCATCAGGATGGAGCTCGACTAGAGTGGAGTTCGATTGGTAAGAAATTCGACTGGCTGAGGTCCTTGGTGTAAAATTGACGAGATGTGTAGCCTACCATGAAGAAATTCGATCATCCTTAAGATCTACCATAAACAAGGTCGGACGGTGCTAAGATTTAATATTTAAAATTTTGCCGTCTATCTTGAGCTAAAGAGCAGAATCAGTCAAATGGCAAGTCCTCTCACTATTCAAGTTCATCCGACCAAAATCCAGCACGTTCTTGGCTAATTCTGCAATCATGGGGAGAGAGCTAAGGGTTGCTGTTAGAAAGTTCGTCGGGTAGACAAAGTCTGAAGGCCGACCTTCTTGAATTGAGTTAGAACTAGAGAGTAGCTCGAAGTTCGGACATAGTTGCCATGACTTCGGATGGAGCCACACTAAGATCGGACATTCCACTTGACTTCGACGAAAGCTATTTTACCCCCAACAACCATAATGCCCCCTAATTATGGTGTTTATCATCCCAGCTGTGGGTCGGTTCTCGGAGGTTTCTCCTTGCTGAGGTGGCTCTAGTGGTCAAGGTGGTCTTGGTCGATCTTCACATTGCTCTAGTCGATGTCTAATGAATCGATCCAATTGCCCATGCCTAATAAACTCCTTGATCTCATCTTGGAGTTGGATGCAGTCCTCCATATTATGGCCATGGTCATAATGATAAAGACAATATTTGTTGGGATCATGTTGACCCAGGTTGGACCGCATCCTCCTTGCCCTGGGGAGCTGCTCTTGTATCTTTATCAGTACTTGAGTTCTAGGGGTGTTTAATGGAGTATAGTTGATAAACCTCCTCGATGGCGACATGCATCATACTCTCCTCTAAGGGCCTCTAGATCGGTGATTCTAAGGAGAGGTTCTGGATCTCCGACATTGGGGTGGCATCCTAGAGTACTGCCGATCCTTCCCATAATCCTCTTATATTGGCGGGAGTCTCCCGACTTCTTTTTGCTTCTCTTCAGTGATGGTCTCGATGTCATGCAGCTTAAAAGCCTTCTTTGTGCGAGCATACTTTTTTTCCTGAGCTAGCATCTTAGCGAAGTCTCGGGGATACATCTTTTCCAATAAAAATCAAAGATTATTCTTCAAAAGTCCACCCTTTAAGGCAATCATGGTGACCAATTGATCTAGGTTGTGCACCTCGAGTGTGGTCACATTAAAGTGGTTCATATAGGATTGGCAGGACTCTCCTTCCCTCTATTTGATATTGATTAAGGAGTCAGATCCTCATTGCTGCCTCTGACTACTCATGAAATGGGCCATCAACGACCTACTTAACCGATCGAATGAGTGGATGGTGTCTGATTTTAGACTTGAATACTAATATCGAGCTATACTTTTTAAGGTAGAGGGGAAGGCTCAGCATAGAATAGCATCATATGCTCCATGAAGAAGCATCACAATTTTGAAATTCTCCAGGTGATCTATAGGATGGGTAGTCCTATCATAATTCTCTAGTTATGGCATTTTAAAGTGACTAGAGAGTGGCTCTTGCATGATTTTGGTGCTGAACATCGGATCGATGTTGAATCCATTATTATGAGCTGGGGCCTAGTTGCGAAGCATCTCTATCCACTGGTTCATTTCTCAAAGCTTGTGGTCAATATCCGTGTCTCAAGTAGTATACACCTCAGAGCATTATAAGGGGGACTGACCCAGGGTGGAGTCGTGTCTAGAGCGAGGACTTAAGGATCGCTATCTCCTCCATTCTGATCTCCTGGGCTGGCTATGCTGGGTTTCTCTCCCTTACTAAGGGCTTTCTGGAGGGATCTATGGTTGCTCCGATGGTGGTGCATCCCATAGTAAAGGGTTGGACTATGTCTACTCCAGTGGTGGTGCATCCTACGGTGCAAGGTTGGGCTGTTGCATTGTCTAAATAGCCACAATCAAATCTCTCACCTATTGGACCAGTAGGTTGAATTGTTTGATGCTAATGGCCACTCTGATTGAGATAACGGAGGCAGGACCTCTTGTTCCTGGTGGTTGCGCTTGGTGGTTGGCCGCATTTTCAGCCAGCCTGGAAGTGGTGGCATTGGAACAACATGAGGAAGTTCCCTTGTGTGGCACCATGGCTCTCGATCTCATGCATGCTTCTTCTCAAAAAAATTGGTCCAGAACCCTTCCTCTAGCATCAATCTATTGCTATAGATTTCCAACTAAGGTAGGGTGACTGAAGTTGGGTGGCGATTGTAGATTTTTAGTGGTAAAACTTGCAAAATAAGTCCCTAGCTGGAATTAGCTCCGATAGGGATCCTCCGATGCTTAAGTCAGGGACTTTGGAATAGAGGAGAAAGAATGTGCGTGAGAGAGATTTTTCATACCTGAGGATCCTTTTGGGGCCTCAATTTATAAACAAAGGTAGGAGTCATTCAAGAGGCATTACTCAGGTCTATCTCGGCAAGTTTGGGTGTGATATGGTAGAATTTGCAGATGGGATTCTCGAAATGGGATAGTTATTGCTGTCTTAACTGCTTCATAACTAGCTATTATGCAGCAGTCATTTGATTTTGAAAAGAGGTGCCAATTTTATGATCGAGCTCTATAGATAGGTAGGTTGGACTCGACCAAAGGACTTTAGATTAGTAAGAGTAGAATAGTTGGTGGAGGAGTGGACTGTTGACTGCCTAAGGTTGATAGGAGTCGGTGGACGATAAGGAGATTGGCAGATGATGAGATTGGACTTGAGCGAAGAGGAGGTTGGCAACCACGGGGGATCTATAGCTGAAGGAGAGGTCAGCGACCATAAGGGATTGGAGGTCGAAGAGGAGGTCAGTAGCCATAGGGGATTTGCAGTTGTTGTCTAGCTAGACAACCTAAGAGGGGGGTGAATTAGATTTTTCAAAAATTAAAACAACTATATGTTGAATTGAAGAACAATAAAGTGGTTGTGCTAAAATATAATACTGAAGATGAGCAAGCAATGAAATATAAATAGATAGCAGTAAGGAGCATAAAAACACAGTAAACACAATCAATTTTATAGTGATTCAGTGCACCCAGCACCTATGTCTACTTTCCAAGACTCTTTTTGAAAATTTTTACTATACTCTTTTCAAGATTACAGCAAGATAGTTTTTTGGAGCTCACTATTCAAAATCCCATTGGTTTTACATGGGATCACCAACACAACATATTCTTAAGCATTGCAATCCCTGGCTTACAATCCAATTTAAAAGCTTAGACAAGCTTATCTCCTAGCTTGAATCCCCAATTGAAGCTAGTTATAGTAGAATATTGAATAAACACAAATAACAAACAAAAGCTCCTTTAATAAGCTAATTGATGTAGATGAGGCTTGAGAAATCTCTTTTTGTGGAAGTTTTTGGAGTTGGAGAGCTTGTCTTCTTACTAAAAAGTCATTTTTGATTTGATGTTTCAAGTGGTTGGAAAATGAAAGCACACTCTTTAATGCTCTTGGGCTTTTCTCTTGGTTTCTTCTTTTTTCTTTGATTCTCTTACTTTCTCTTATATCTTTAATAAGTTAGGTGAGTGTTAAAACTTATTTGGAGCCTCAAAAAATCATTTTTGACCGTTGGAATCTGAAAGAGAGCCATTGGAATTAATTCTGCAAAGTTCTTAAAATTCTGCAGAACTAGTCGTTGGAGCCTTGAGTCAACTCAGATGTCGTTCGAGTTTGCACACTTGAAACCTCTAAAAATGCACCTCTATATTTTTTGAGAACTTCAACTCAAATAGCTCAAGTTGACTTAAGTTGCCGCTCAAAGTTTTTATCATTGAAACATTGTTTACTATCTTTCTTCACTAGAGTCAATTCGGATAGGATTCAAGTCGAATTGAGAGCATGCCGGCCGAAACTTAAGCATGCCAGAACCTTCTTTTGTTTTGTTTTTCAACTTGAGTTGGTTCGAGTTGAATTGAAGTCGACTTCAATGTGTGCCCCCAAAATTTTTCTAAATATTTTTCAACATAAGAGGTCTTTTGATTTCAACTTTTTCATATAATGTAGGCTTCTAAAATCTTCTTATTTGAGTTTCGTCTAGGAGTTTAAAGTCATTATTTCAACATTCTAGAGTTCTCCTAGAACATTGTCTTTATAGAAACATTAGTTCCATTATATACTCAAATATTTTATAAGGGTATTTCTTTCTACACTACCTACGGTGTAAAAATTCAGACGTGGAGCACACCGCCTTTTTTGATTGGTCCATTTGGTATTTTCGTGGCATGATGTGATGTATATCACTTTCCATCCAGCTAGACATCTGAAGGTATAAAGGATATGGTGGTGGGGTGCCATTCCATTATGGAATACATTTAATGCATGTCATATTTTATTTTTTTTTAACATGATGAAAATGCCCTTTTCCTCCAACATGAAGTAATTTTATTATTTAGCAGTTAGGTTGAACACTTCAAATGTTACTCTTCTCTCTCTCTCTTTTCATTTTGTTGAGCTTCTGTTTAAGCGTCTGAAAGTCCAAGAATTAGTCTATAGCAAGAATATGCATTCGAGTTTGTTAGCTAGCATCTAGATAATATTATCCATTCAAGCAACATATCTCATCCATCAGGTAAAATGCCATCTATAGACCTTTTAATTTATTTTTTTTGCAGTTCCTTTAATACAATAGCTCATTTGATAGTTAAATGCTTGTAGATATAATCCTACATTAAAATTATGACATCCTGCAAGTAAAATACCTTTCAAATATATTTTTTAATATTTTTATGATATCTAATATCAAAATTATGATATCTCATATCAAAATTATAACATCCTATATGTAAAATATTTTTTGAAGGTAGTTTTGATAATATTATAATATGCTATATTATAAATATGATATTATATATTAATATTATAACATCTTGTAGATAAAATATATTCTAAATATATTTTTTTGATATTTTTATAATATTTTTATATCAAAAATATGGCATCCTATAGATAAAATATCTCTCAAGTATATCTTCTAATATTTTTATGATATCTAATATCAAAAATTATGACATGTGATATCAAAATTATAACATCCTATATGCAAAATATTTTTTAAAGATAGTTTTGATAATATTATAATATATTAGATCATAAATATTATATTATATATTAATATTATGATATTTTATAGATAAAATATTTTTTAAATATATTTTTATAATATTTTTATGTTAAAAATATGATATTCTATAGGTAAAATATCTCTCAAGTATATCTTTTAATATTTTTATGATATTTAATATTAAAATTATGATATCTAATATCAAAATTATGACATCCTATACGTAAAACATCTTTTGAAGTTAGTTTTGATAATATTATAACATGCTAGATTATAAATATGATATTATAGATTAATATTATGATATCTTATAGGTAAAACATCTTTCAAATATATTTTTATAATATTTTTATGTTAAAAATATGATATTTTATAAATAAAATATCTCTTAAGTATATTTTTTAATATTTTTATGATATCTAATATCAAAATTATGATATCTAAGATTAAAATTATGACATTCTGTATGTAAAACATCTTTTAAAGATAGTTTTGATAATATTATAATATGCTAGATTATAAATATGATATTATAGATTAATATTATGATATCTTATAGGTAAAATATATTTTAAATATTTTTTTTTAATAATTTTATAATATTTTTATATCAAAAATATGGCATCCTATAAGTAAAATATCTCTCAAGTATATCTTTCAATATTTTGATGACATCTAATGTTAAAATTATGATATTTAATATCAAAATTATAACATCCTATATGTAAAATATCTTTTGAAGATAGTTTTGATAATATTATAATATACTGATCATAAATATAATATTATATATTAATATTATAATATCTTATAGGTAAAATACCTTCTAAATATTTTTTTTAATATTTTTATAATATTTTTATGTTAAAAATATGGCATCCTATAGGTAAAATATCTTTCAAATATATCTTATAATATTTTTATGATATCTAATATCAAAATTATTACATCCTATATGTAAAACATCTTTTGAAGAAAGTTTTGATAATATTATAATATGGTAGATCATAAATATAATATTATATATTAATATTATGACATCTTATAGGTAAAATATCTTTTAAATATATTTTTTTGATATTTTTATAATATTTTTATATCAAAAATATGACATTCTATAGGTAAAATACCTCTCAAGTATATCTTCCACTATTTTTATGACATCAAATGTAAAAATTATGATATCTAATATCAAAATTATAACATTCTATATGTAAAATATCTTTTAAAGATAGTTTTAATAATATTATAACATGCTAGATCATAAATATGATATTATATATTAATATTATGATATCTTATAGGTAAAACATCTTCTAAATATATTTTTTATATTTTTATAATATTTTTATATCAAAAATATGGCATCCTATAGATAAAATATCTTTCAAATATATCTTCCAATATTTTTATAATATCTAACATCAAAATTATGACATCTAATATCAAATTATGACATCCTTTATATAAAATATCTTTTGAAGATGGTTTTGATAATATTATAATATGCTAGATCATAAATATAATATTATATGTTAATATTATGACATCCTATAGATAAAATATCTTTCAAATATATTTTTTTGATATTTTTATAATATTTTTATATCAAAAATATAGCATCCTGCAAGTATAACACCTTTCAAGTATATCTTTTGATATTTTTATGATATCCTATATATAAAATACCTTTTAAAGATAGTTTTGATAATATTATAATATATTAGATCATAAATATTATATTATATGTTAATATTATGACATCTTGTAGATAAAATATTTTTTAAAATATCATAATTTTGATCTTTAATATCATAATGTTGACACAAAATATCATAATTCTATGTTCAAAGATGTTTCTATTCCAAGATGTCATAATTTTGATCCTTAATGTCATAATTTTAATACAGGATATCATAATTCTATGTTCGAAGATATTTTTATTCTAAGATATCATAATTTTGATTTTTAATATCATAATTTTGATACAAGATATCATAATTCTATATTCAAAGATGTTTCTATATCAAGATATCATAATTTTGATCCTTAATGTTATAATTTTGACATAGAATATCATAATTCTACGTTCGTTGATGTATTCTATGCCAGGATATCATAATTTTAATTCTTAATATCATAATTTTAATACATGATGTCATAATTCTATATTCGAAAATAATTTTATTTTTGAATTTCATAATTTTGATTCTTAATATCATAATTTTGATACGAGATATCATAATTTTATGTTCACTGACATATTTTATGCTAAGATGTCATAATTTTGATCCTTAATGTTATAATTTTGATACGGAATATCATAATTTTGTGTTCGATGATGTTTCTATTCTAGGATGTCATAATTTTGATCCTTAATATCATAATTTTGATACAAGATATCATAATTCTATATTTATTGATATATTCTATGCTAGGATGTCATAATTTTAATATAAGATATCATAATTCTACGTTCGTTGATATATTCTATGCCAGGATATCATAATTTTGATCTTTAATGGTATAATTTTGATACAAAATATCATAATTCTATGTTCGAGAATATTTTTATTTTAGAATATCATAATTTTGATTCTTAATATCAAAGTTTTAATACGAGATGACATAGTTCTACATTTGTTGACGTATTCTATGCCTGGATGTCATCATTTTGATATCCTTTATCCAAATTATGATATTAAGGATCAAAATTATGACATTCTGGCATAAAATACATTAATGAATATAGAATTATGATATTTTATATCAAAATTATGATATTAAGAATCAAAATTATGACATCCTGAAATAGAAATATCTCCAAACATAGAATTATCACATCATGAGTCAAAATTATGATATTAAAAGTTAAAATTATGACATCCTATCGATAAAATATCTTTCAAGTATATTTTATAATATTTTTATGGTATATTAGATCAAAATTATAATATTGTAGGTTAATATTATGAAATGTTGTAAGTATGATATCTCAAAATAGATACTTTATATCTTCTATATGAATTTTTTTACTTTAACTAACCTTCTATACATCTTCTGCAAAGATTTTTATAAATGATCAGTTGGATGAGACTTCATAAGATAGTTACCTTGAGAATCCATCTTCTTTTAGTACACCATATATAAATAATAATTAATGGCAAGAAAAAAAGTATAGGAGGAATGAGGGAGGAGATTGTTAAGCATTAAATGTTATAAATTTTTTATTATTTATTATAATTTATAAATCAAATATTTTAATTTTATCAAAATATGAAATATATTATAGTAAATAGTTTAAAAAACCTATTACTTTAGCAAAATATCATCTTAAATTTCTGCAAGTATTGCATTTAAGAATATTTCATATGATAAGATGTAATAATTTTAATCAATAATATCATAATTTTGATCCATGATATCATAATTTTTTGTTCAAAAAACTTTTCTATGACAAGATGTTATAATTTTAACATATAATATCATAATATTGATCAAGGATTCCAAAATTCTACGTTCTTAAATATATTCTATTATAGAATATGATAATTTTAAACTATAATATCATAATTTAGATCCAAAATATAATAATATTTCATTCAATGATATCTTTTATGATAGAATTTCATAATTTTAATCAATAATATCATAATTTTGATAAAAAATATTATAATTTTTCATCTGTGGATATTTTCTATCATAGAATGCCATAATTTTAACCTACAATATCATAATTTTAATCAAGATATCATAATTTTTTGTTCGAGGATATTTTCTATGGTATAATATCATAATTTTAATCTATAATATCATATTTTTGATTTAGAATATCATAATTCTATATTTATGAATATTTTCTATCATAAAATATTATAATTTTAATATAGAATATTATAATTTTTCATTCATGGATGTTTTTATGTTAGAATATCATAATTTTTATCCATGAGATGCCATAATTTTGATATAAAATGTAATAATTCTACATTCATGAATATTTTCTATTACAAAATATCATAATTTTCATCCAAAATATCATAATTCTCTATTTAAGGATATTTTCTTTAACAAAATATTATAAATTTAACTTACAATATCATAATTTTGATCTAGAATATCATAATTTTGCTTTTATGGATGTTTGTAGGTTAAAATTATGATATTCTATGATAGAAAATATTAATAGATAAAAAATTAAGATATTTTATGTTAAAATTATAATATTATAGATTAAAATTATGATATTCTATTATATAAAATATTCATAAATATAGAATTATGATATTTTGCATCAAAATTATGATATTATAGGATAAAATTATGACATTCTATCATAGAAAACATCCACGAATGCAAAATTATAATTTTTTGGATCAAAATTATCATATTATAAATTAAATTGATGATATTTTATTAAAGAAAATATTCTTGAATACAGAATTATAACATCTTGAGTTAAAATTATGATATTGTATGTTAAAATTATATCATCATATTGTAGAAAACTTTTTTGAATGTAATACTTGCAAAAATTTAAGATGATATTTTATTAATGTAACATATTTTTCAAACCATCTACTATAATATATTTTATATTTTGATTAAATTAAAATATTTAATTTATAAATTATAATAAATAATAAAAAATTTATAACATTTCATCCTTGATAATCTTCTTCTTCATTCCTCCTACGCTTCTCTTTTTATTATAAATTATTATCTATATATGGTGTACTAAAAGAAAGTGGATTCTCAAGGCAAACAATCTCATGAAGCCTCATCCAACTGATCACTTACAAAAATCTCTATAAAGGATATACAAAAGGTTATTTGAAGTCAAAAAATGTATATAAAAGACATAAAGTATCCATTTTGAGATGTCATACCCATAACATATCATAATATTAACCTATAATATTATAATTTTGACCTAATATGTCATAAAAATATTAAAAAATCTATTTAAAAGATATTTTATCTATAGAATATTATAATTTTGATCTTTAATATTATAATTTTGACACAAGATATCATAATTCTATATTCGAGGATATTTCTATTTCAGAATATCATAATTTTAATCCTTAATATCATAATTTGGATAAAGAATGTTAAAATTATAATATCCTGGCATAGAATACATCAACGAACTCATAGTAATAATATCTTATATCAAAATTATTATATTAAGGATCAAAATTATGATATCTTAGAGCAGAAATATTTTTGAACACAAAATTATGATATTCTATATCAAAATTATAATATTAAGGATCAAAATTATGACATCTTGAAATAGAAATATCTCTGAACATAAAATTATGATATCCTATATCAAAATTATGACATTAAGGATCAAAATTATGAAATTCTAGAATAGAAATATCACCGAATATAGAATTATAACATTCTATATCAAAATTATGATATTAATGATCAAAATTATAACATCCTTAAATTAAAATATTCTAAAATAAAAACATCCCCAAACATAAAATTATGATATCCTTTGTCAAAATTATAATATTAAGGATCAAAATTATAATATCCTAAAATAGAAATATCTCTGAACACAGAATTATAATATCCTGTGTCAAAATTATGACATTAAGAATTAAAATTATGACATCCTAAAATAGAAACATCCTCGAACACAGAATTATGATATTTTATATCAAAATTATGATATTAAGGATAAAAATTATAATATCCTAAAAGATATTTTATCCATAAGATGTCATAATATTAGTATATAATATAATATTTATAACCTAATATATTACAATATTATCAAAATTATCTTCAGAAGGTACTTTATATATAGGATATCATAAAAATGTCAAAAGATATATTTGAGAGGTGTTATACATATAGGATGCTATATTGTTAGTTGGGGGTAAACCCCGCTCCCGCTGAAATTCGGTCTAATGCTCAGTTAAATGTAATTTGTAATCGCAGAAGAGCTTCAATCATCACTTTTCCGCCAATTGAACTCCTTTCGAACTTCTCCATCAGTCGAACTTCTTCCAAACTTCTTCTGCAGCCAGACCTCTCCATTAGTCAAACTCCTTCCAGACTTCTCTTGCAGCCAAACTTCACCATCAGTCGAACTCCTCTTGAACTTCTCCTTCAGTCGGATTTCTCCATCAGTCGGATTCCTTTCAGACTTTTTCTTCAGCCAAACTCCTCTTGGACTTCTATTTCAGCCAAACTTCTCTATCAATCAGACTCCTTCCGAACTTCTCCATCAGCCGAACTCCTTCCAAACTTCTCCTACAGTCGGACTTCTCTATCAATCGAACTCCTCCTAGACTTCTCTTACAATCGGACTTCTCCATCAATCAAACTCTTCCTCGACTTCTCCTTTAGTCGAACTTCTCCATCAGTCAGACTCCTTCCGGACTTCTCCTTCAGTCGGACTCCTTCCAGACTTCTCCTTCAGTCGGACTTCTTTCGGACTTCTTCTTCAGTCGAACTCCTTTCGAACACAGAATTATAACATCCTGTATCAAAATTATGACATTAATGATCAAAATTATGACATCCTAAAATAGAAACATCTCCGAATACAGAATTATGACATCTTGTATCAAAATTATGATATTAAGGATCAAAATTATAATATCCTAAAAGATATTTTATCTATAAGATGTCATAATATTAGCATATAATATAATATTTATAATCTAGTATATTATAATATTATCAAAACTATCTTTAGAATGTACTTTATATATAGGATATCATAAAAATGTCAAAAGATATATTTGAGAGGTGTTATACATACAAGATGCCATATTATTTATTGGGGATAAACTTCGCTCCCACCGAAATTTGGTCTAATGCTCAACCAAGTATAATTTATAATCGTAGAAGAGCTTCAATCACCACTTCTCCGCTAGTCAAACTCCTTTCAGACTTCTCCATCAGTCGAACTCCTTCCGAACTTCTCCTACAGTCGAACTTCTTCATCAATCGAACTTCTTCTGGACTTCTCCATCAGTCGGACTCCTTCCAAACTTCTTCTTCAGCCAAACTCCTTTCGAACTTCTCTTTCGATCGGACTTCTTCATCAATCAGACTCCTTTTGGATTTTTTCATTAGTCGAACTCCTTCTAGACTTCTTCTGCAGTCAGACTTCTCCATCAATCGAACTCCTCTTGGACTTCTCTTGCAGCCAAACTTCTCTATCAGTCAAACTCTTCCTGGACTTCTCCTTCAGCTAGACTTCTCCATCAGTCGGACTCCTTTCGAACTTCTCCTCAGTTGAACTCTTTTCGAACTTCTCCTTCAGTCGGACTTCTCCATCAATCGGACTCCTTCCAGACTTCTTCATCAGTCGAACTTCATTCGGATTCCTCCAGTGGATTACTTCTAGATTTCAACTAGTATTCCTCCCGGATGATCCTCTCTAGTCATATTTCCTCTAGGTGATTTTTTTCAGTCAAATCCCTTTTAATTTACAGCTCTTTATATGGCATGAATCAACTCACTCATAAACAACTTATAGGAGTTCGAACTTCTTTGGAATTGATATATGTCAAAGCTCTTCACTAACCAATGCCTGCTTCCTCCAAACTTCGACTATTAAATTCTAACGAATGGGCACGTCATGACAATGGATACTACTCTTCGTAACAAACTCCACGTGGCTCCGAGCGGTCCACTACCTGACAGTTATGGCTGTCACTTTCAAGTTTGTTACAGGCTCCATCTATAAAAGGGACCCTTCAGATATATTTTTTCTAAGCTCTCTTCTTCTTCCCAAAATTCTACTGAATTCTTTTCTAAGCACTCCATTTTTATTGACCAAAAGAGCTGACTTGATCATCGGAGAGTTCTACCAAAGCCACCACCATCGATTTCAGACGAAACTTTATTTTGCAGATCACCGACAAAGACCTCTTCTTCCTCAACTCCAACTCGATCCAGCATCAACCAGATTCTGCATCAATAGAATTGGCGCTAGAGGAAGGACCGATTTGTAAACCCTTGTTCTTAAAGGAGTGATCAGTCGACCCTATGGATCTTCTTCTTTAAGGTTCATCTTCATCATCTCCCTCAATCCCAAAAATGCCTCCAAAGAAGGCGACTACCTAAAAATCTACCACTTCTACTGTCAGATCTAAGCCAGATCCATCCGTTTCCACTCCATCACCAGTGCTTCAACCACCATCGGCAATCACGGTAGATCCAGAGTAGTTTAATCTACTGATACAGTAGATTCAAGGTCTCATCAAAATGGTGCAAGCCATGCAGCTGTTAGATATGTGTGCCTAGAAGCCAGAATTGGCTGACACTTGTAATACACTTCTAGAGGCAAAATTATAATTTTGACTATAAATAATAAAATGGGTTATTTTCTATCACATATGTGTATTTAGTGTCTGTGATACATCCCTTGAGTTAATGATAATGATAATTCTTATTTTTAAGAGTTGAAAATTTAAGACAAGAATTTTCATTATTAACTCATAAAATACTCCTAACCATAGGATCATCATGAGGATGGTGATTGATCCGAAAGATTAGTGTACAATCGCTTCTTTATAGTAGATGAATCTTGAGTCTACGATGTAGAGATATCGGAGTGAGAGTATAGATACTCGTTAGAGAACGAGGGCACTGAGCGTGACCATCTTGAGTAGTCATAAGGAAGTCTACCTTCTCGTCGATGACTGACTCAAAGCTACAGTTGTGTGTTTGGTTCTTTAATCTGAGGTGCATCAATAGTTTACCTTAAGGGTGTTATAGTTTGACTACACCATGACTCAGTCTCCTAGCCATTTGGAATCCTGAGGTATATGTTGGCTATGGCATGTTCATTGTTGAAATTGGATTGCATCAAGATGGAATCTATCTACCTCGGTGGATGAGGAGCAGCCCTATGATGATCATGAGAATCAAGTCCATAAGCTCATGGCTATGACAGAGAGTGAAATAATAGAAAGAGTTTCTATTAAGATCTTCACATCAGACTTGAATCGAATGATTAAATCATATGATAGAAATTAAGGTTTGACAAGTTCACCTTAACCCTAATCTAATTGGGGCTCAAGATAGAAGAACTTAATCACACAAGTAGCTACACCGAGAGGTTTATTTTCAGTTTTTGATGGGTTTCCACCATATACTACTAGGTGTCACTGGTGGATTTTGGGAGCAATTAGAATGATTTTGATGATTGATCATTCTAGTTGTCTGAATCAAAAGAGTTCTAATCCATCGAAAGAAGTTTTGATGATGTTGATGATGGAGATCATGACATATCTCATTATCATACAGAACTAAACCTAACTAGGTCACACAAACAAGAGTTTGGATCTGGATATCATCAATTGGACTAACCCAGTTCAATTGATTTGAATTAGATTCAATTAGGTTTAAGGAAATAGTGCTAGCACACGATTGAACCTAACATTCTCCTTTTCTATCATTAAAAGTTGTCTCGACTGAGCCAAATGTATTTATGCTCACTCAGGTACCTTTACCTGGTCTGACTGAAGCTTGTTCAGATCAGAAAAGAATTGTCTTAATTTATGAAATAAATTTGAGACAACATCTACTATTTTCTGTCACCTTCTAATTCTTATCCTTTAACTTGGTCAAACGTTGACCTTTGACCCTTGGACATCTGCCCATGTGTCATGCACTTATTGGAGAGTAGATAGGGGCTTGTCCCCTCCTTAGAAATTGAAAAGGAGGGGGCACACACCTAGGATGGCATGCGCCCATGGATAGGGATGCCTGGAGTCCCGTACGGATGGGACTCCAGGTTGCTTCTTGGATTCAAACTAGGTGACCCTCATCTATAGACTTTGACTAGTCTTAAGTGCCATCTAAGGATGAATTTATGGATCTCTCATCTGATTGGATCAGGTGATATCATCCCACCAATCAGATTTAGATTTGATTGCACGAAGCAATGTGATTGGCCGGGGTGATGTGGCACTGCATGGCGCAGTAGGGTCTATATAAAGACCTGTCTGCACCCACTTTTTAGAGACTCCTCTCCTAGCCACACCCTAAGGCTATCCCTCTCCCTTCTCCATGCCATCTTTAGGCCATCTCTCTCCTCTCCACGCCCAAGTATAGTTGGGCTTTAGATTAGTACGATTCAGGCAAGAAAATGCTGACGAGAAAGGAAAAAGGCAGCACTACTGTAGAGACGACTGCTGATCTTCGAAAGGAGTTTCAAAGATCCTCCAAATCAAATCTAGATTTAATTTTTGGAGAAAAAAAAGAGAAAAAAAGATCTCTAGATCCAACTCAAGTGGATACCGGTAGAGATCAGGCACTTTCGTGGCTAGATCCAGAACCTCAGGGCTTCAGCAGGATCATCAACGGATAATCAGATTATCCAGAATCAAAATAAAATTAATTTAAATTTAATTTAATTTAATTTTTTTATTTATAAAATCATAAAATTAGATCTGAAAAATGTTATATCTGATTAGGATCTAAGAGAAAATTTTTGAAATATGCCTCTCGATCCAATCAGATCTGAACGAACTTGACCCCAGAAAATCAGGAGTTTCCCTTCAACTAGTATCAAAGCCAGGTTCTTATAAAATTTATTTAAATCTAATTTAATCTAATAAATTAGTGATTTTAGATATCATATGAGATATAATTAGATCTAAAATTAGAAAATTGAAAAATTAAAATTAATTAATTTAGATCTAAAATGTATGAGATACATGACTAGACTAGGAATAGAATTATTCTATGTGTAGTCTAGTATAATCATAATTTTTATTTAATTAAATATAATTTTTAGATCTATTTATTTACTATTTTCTAATCTTATAAATATTATAATCAGATCTAAAAATAGAAAATAAATTTAATTTAATTTGTTCATATGAGATATGATAGTTGTCTGTTTAGACTAGTTGTAGAATAGTTCTACAAAAGGGTCTAGATTAAATTTTATTTGATATGATTAAATTTAAATTTAATTTTTTAGATGATTATAAGATAATTTATATCTAAAAAATATGCATGACATGATGTATGCAAAATATATTTTAATTAGATCAATTTTCTTATATGAGATATATGCTTAGATCTAATAAGTTTTTATAGATTAGTTGTATTTCTGATTAAGGCATTCTCCTTGGCCGTCCGGTCATAAGAACAAAGTAGGATCTAAAGACCCTCTCCTCCCATTCGATGGGATGTTCTTATGATGTGTAGGAATGTTGCACATTCGTCCTTAATCAAAAATTAAAAATTTACTTTCTACAAAAATCTAGATCCTGAAATCCTAAGATCTTATTTACATATTTTGTTTATGAACCCTAAACTTAATTAAGAATTAAGATTATGAAATATATTAGATTTAAAATTAAGAATTTTTAGATCTAAGACATGTTCATAAAATTGGGTTCGAGCTTGGGTAGCTCAATTAGGTCTAGCGGTTGATCAAACCAAATCAAGAGTTGGTTAGATGGGATCAGCAATGCTTAAATTAACCAGTCTAATAGGATTAAGTCTGGGTCAAGATTGAGTCATATGAGTAATCGATCAAGCTAAGACCTAATTAGGCTCAGTAGTTAGAGTCTTGATTGTAGGCTAATCCGATTCGTTCTGGCTCAATAATTTGGTATCTAAGGTAAGTTTGGCAGATACGATCGACTGATTTTTAATTAAGAGCTATTCAACTCGAATGCATTCTTATTGAGTTAATGGCATATCCCTTCCATCGGTCTCACTTATCTGACCATGTTTGTTGACTCAGTTCTGATCTGAGGGGGTCCATAATCCGAGCTAACCCATGCCACTAGGTTTGTCATAATGGTTATGACTATGTCAAGTCTAGTTTAATGAGACCTAAATCAAATTTTCCTAAGAAAATATTAAGTCTAAGATCTTCCACCATTATAGAAGTGCAGGCCCTTTCCGGGGTTGATTGTTCTCGGTTGGTTACAGTGGTTCAGTTGCACCGAGAAGATGCAACCATGTCTATTAGGCATTGGATGCTACAGGCTGGAGGATGGATTGGACTCAATATTTTGGATATGGTGAGAAACTCAATTAGAAATCCAATCTGTGCAAATGGTGGGTTTGACTTAACTAAGGAGTGGATCAACATTCTGGACATGGTGAGATTCATAAATTAGAAACCAAGATTGGGTGCATCATGATTAGAGAATCATTGAACAAGAGTTGTTCACTCATTGGCTAACCCATCACCAATAATTATTAGGTGAGGTGATGAGTAAGTCGGTGGGACTGCACCACCTACTAAAAATCAGTAATCATGGAGATTTTCGCATCTCTACAGAGGGAGTGTAGGGATCCGAGAAAATAGTGAAAGCTAATTTATTTAAAAAATAAAATTTCTAAATAAATTGGTCAAGTCTTAATTACAATATCTAACTACCAATATTGACTCTCTATAGAAAAATGTCTGCATCCAACCCACTAGCACGAATCCTGGACACCCATAGATTGATCGGACCAAATTAAAAGGATTGCCTCTAGAACCTCAAAATTATTTTGGGTTCTGAGAAGTTAACTCATATATTGAATCAGGACCCTCCCACCTTACCAGCTCGTCCATCCGCTGAGCAGAGAGCGTCTCTGGATAAGTGGATAAATGAAGATAATAAGGTCAGATACTACATATTGGGCTCGATGTCTGATGAACTTCAGCATCAACATGAAGATATCAGGACTGCTCATCAAATGTTGGCTCACCTATAGGAGATGTTTGGTGAACAGAGTCGCACAGCCAAGTATCAAGTCACTAAACGACTGTTCAAGGCTAAGATGCGTGATGGGCAGTCAGTCCAAGATCATTATCTAATGATGATAAAAAATTTGAAAGAGCTTGAGAAGCTCAAAGTAAAGTTGGACTTGGATCTATAGAATGATATAATTCTGCAATCCTTGACTGATGCGTATGGGCAATTCATTATGAACTACCATATGCATAAACTTCAAAATTTTTTGGTTGAACTTATGAACATGTTGGTTACCACTGAGCTTTTCATGAAAGATTCTAAAGGCTCAGTGTTTGCTATGGAACGAACTTTTTTTAAGAAAGTCTTTTAGAAAGAAGAAGAAGTCTGTGAAAAAGCAGAAGGTGGAAGGAGGTAAGAAGAAAAAGGCAGAGCTGAAGAAGAAAACTACTGACAAAGAAAAGTATTTCCATTGCAACAATGATGGCCACTGAAAGCGGAACTGCCCTACTTACTTGGCCATCCTAAAAAAGAAGGAGGTGGGTCCTTCTAAAGGTATGCTCGTTATTGAGTCTAACCTTACGATTTCTTCTACATCAAGTTGGGTGCTTGACTCTGGTTCTAGTGCTCACTTGTGCACTTCTATGCAGGATCTTGAGGATAGCAGGAGGCTGAGGGATGGTGAGATGATCCTGCACATTGAAAATGGAGCAAGAGTTGCTGCCGTGGCCATGGGAACATACTCTCTTCGACTACCATCTGGTTTAGACTTAGTATTAAAAGACTGTTATTATGTGCCTGCAACAAGTAGGAATTTGATTTCTGTTTCTTGCCTTGCATAGAAGGCTATGTAATTAGTTTTCTTAAGGACCATTATAACATTCTTTATGAAAGAAATAAAATTGCAAGTGGTTTTCTTATTAACGATCTTTATCAGTTACATGTTGATGTATTTATTTTTAATTTTGAGCAAAATGTGAATGCCATAAAATTAAAATGACCTAGGGATAGTCCTAATGATAGGTATCTATGGCACCTAAGATTAGGTCATATGGCAGAAGATAGGATTAACAAATTGGAGAAAACTGAACTATTGAGTCCGTTGACTTCTGAGATATATCCAATTTGTGAATCTTGTCTTCATGGCAAAATGACTAAACTCCCTTTTGTAGGACATGGAGAAAGGGCCATGGATCTTCTTGCCCTAGTACATACTGATGTGTGCGGCCCATTTGATGTACCGACTAGAGGCAACTTAGTCTACTTCATAACCTTTACTGATGATTTATCTAGGTATGGGTATGTGTATCTTATGAGACACAAGTCTGAAGCCTTTGAAAAATTCAAAGAATTCAGACATGAAGTAGAAAAGCAAACTGAAAAACTCATTAAGATTCTTCGATCAGATCGAGGAGGTGAATACCTTAGTCAGAAATTCCTGGACTACCTCAAGAAAAATGGCATAGTCTCTCAATGGACTCCACCTAGAACACTTCAACTCAACGGAATCTCAGAATGGAGGAATCAGATCCTATTAGATATGGTCCGATCTATGATGAGCTTCACAGACCTTCCTGATTTTTTTTTGAGGATACTGTTTGTCAACTATAATATACTTACTGAATAGGGTTCCTTCTAAAACCGTTCCTACCACACCGTATGAGATATGGCATGGTAAGAAATCAAGTCTGAGTCATCTCAAAATTTGGGGTTGTCCGACTCATGTCAAAAGACAACAAGCGGATAAGTTAGACTTTAAGTCCTTTAGAGCTCGATTTATAGGATATCCTAAAAGGTTATTAGGATATTATTTCTACATTTCAGAAGATCACAATGTGATTGTGAGTCGACATGCCATCTTTCTTGAAAAATAGTTTATTCAAGATAGCGGCATTAGAAAGCAGATCAAGCTTGATGAGAAAGTCTCACAAGAGCAACGAGCTAAGGACCAAATGGAACTAAATCAGGTTAAGCCAATCCAGTCACTACCTCCTCCATCTCGTAGATCGGAAAGAGTTTTCCGTCCCCCTGAGAGGTACTTAGACACTATTTCAGAGGAAGTAGAAGAAATGTTCCTCATAGGTAATGGGGTTCATGATGATGATCCCAAAATCTATAACGAGGTGATATCAGATATTGACTCTGAGAAATGGTTAGAGGAAATGAAGTCAAAAATTGACTCGATGTACTCAAACCAAGTCTGGACCTTGGTAGATCCACCAAAAGGTATAGTACCTATTGGATGTAAATGAATCTACAAGAGAAAGATTGGTATAGATGGGAATGTGGAGACATTGAAGGCTAGATTAGTAGCAAAAGGTTATAGTCAGCGCGAAGGCATTGACTATCAGGATATCTTTTCGTTAGTAGCTATGCTAAAATTCATCTGCACATTACTTGCTATTGCAGCCTATTTCGATTATGAAATATGACAAATAGACGTGAAAATGGCATTCTTAAACGGATATCTTGAGGAAGATATCTATATGGAATAGCCGCTAGGTTTCACATCCAGTGATGATGATCACAAGGTATGCAAGCTGCAAAGGTCCATATATGGACTTAAGCAAGCATCTCGGAGCTGGAATACTCATTTTAATGATGTGATCAAAATGTTTGATTTCATCAAGAATGAGGAGGAGCCATGTGTCTTCAAAAAGGTCAATGGGAGCGCTGTTGTCTTCCTCATATTGTACATGGATGACATCCTCCTTATTGGGAATGATATTTCCATGTTGACCAGTTAAAATGTAGTTATCTAAAGAATTCTCCATAAAAGATCTAGGAGAAGTATCCTTTATTCTGAGAATTAAGGTCTATAGAGATAGACCGAATAGGATGCTAGGACTTTCATAGAAGATATACATAGAGAAAGTGCTAAAGAGGTTTAGCATGGAAAACTCTAAGAGGGGTTTAGTACCCTTCAGACATGGCATTTATCTTTCTAAGAAGATGTGCCCTAGCACACCTGAGGAAATAGAATGTATGAGCAAGATCCCTTATGCTTCAGTAATAGGGAGCCTTATGTATGCCATGTTATGTACACGACCTAATATAGCCCATGCTGTGTGTATCACGAGCACATATCAGTCGAATCTAGGTGAAGAACACTAGACTTTTATGAAATGTATCCTTAAGTACTTGAGAAGAACTAAGGATATGTTGTTGGTCTTTGGTAATGGAGAACTCTAAGTCTAGGAATATACAGACTCGAATTTTATGTCCGATGTAGATGATCGAAAGTCAACATCTGAAAGTCTGTTTGTGTGCAATGGTGGAGCTGTCAGTTGGAAGAGTTCCAAGCAAACAGTAATAACAGATTCCATCATGGAAGCAGAATACATTGCTGCATCAGAAGCTACGAAGGAGGCATTCTGGTATAAGAAGTTTATCGTGGAGATTGGAGTGATGCCATCAGATGCCATTCCTTTGTACTGCGACAACAATGGTGCCATAGCCCTTGCTAAGAAGCCGAGGTCTCACCAAAAATCCAAGCATATCGAGCGACGATACCACCTCATCCGCGATTACCTCGAGAAGGATTATATCGAGGTTAAGAGAGTCGACTCCACAGACAATAAAGTGGATCCACTTACAAAGCCATTGGGCTAGCAAAAGATCGAAGCCCACCTTGAGAAGATGGGACTTAGATTTGTAGCCAATTGGCTTTAGGTCAAGTGGAAGTTTATTAGATATGTATGCCCTAGAAACCAAAATTGGTTGACACTTGTAATACACTTCTAGGAGCAAAATTATAATTTTGACTATAAATAATAAAATAGGTTATTTTCTATCATATATGTGTATTTAGTGTCTGTGATACATTGCTTGAGTTAATGGTAATGATTCTTATTTTCAAGAGTTGAAAATTTAAGACAAGAATTTTTATTATTAACTCATAAAATGCTCCTGATCGTAAGATCATCATGAGGATGGTGATTGATCCAAAATGTTAGTGTACAATCGCTTCTTTATAGTAGATGAGTCTTGATTCTACAGTGTAGAGACACCAGAGCAAGAGTACAGGTACTCGTTAGAGAATGAGGGCACTAAGCATGATTGCCTCGAGTAGTCATAAGGAAGTCTACCTTCTCGTTGATGACTGACTCGAAGCTATAATGGTGTATCTGGTATTTTGACTTAAGGTGCATCGGCAGTTTACCTTGAGGGTGCTATAGTTTGACTATATCATGACTCGATCTCCTAGCCATTCGGAACCCTGAGATGTATGTTGGCTATAGCATGTTCATTGTAGGAATTGGATTGAACCAAGATGGAATCTATCTACCTCGGTGGATGAGGAGCAGCCCTATGATGATCATGAGAATCAAGTTCATAAGCCCATGGCCATGGTAGAGAGTGAAATAATAGAAAGAGTTTGTATTAAGGTCTTCACATCGGACTTGAATCGAATGATTAAATCATATGATAGAAATTAGGGTTTGACGAGTTCACCTTAACCCTAATCTGATTGGAGCTCAAGATAGAAGAACTTAATCACACAAGTAGCTACTCCGAGAGGTTCGTTTTCAATTTTTGATAGATTGCTACCATATACTACTAGGTGTCACTGATGGATTTTGGGAGCAATTAGAATGATTTAGATGATTGATCATTCTAGTTGTTTGAATCAGAAGAGTTTTGATCCATCAAAAGGAGTTTCGATGATGTTGATGATGGAGATCACGATATATCCCATTACCATACAAAACTGAACCTAACTGGATCATACAAATAAGGATTTGGATCTGGATATCATCAATTGGACTAATTCAGTTCAATTGATTTGAATTAGATTCAATTAGGTTCAAGAAAATCGTGCTAGCACATGATTGAACCTAACATTCTCCTTTTCTATCATTAAAAGTTATCTCGACTGAGCCAAATGTATTTGTGCTCTCTTAAGTACCTTTACCAAATCTAACTGGAGCTTGTCCAGGTCAGAAAAGGATTGTCTTAATTTATGAAATAAATTTGAGACAATACCTACCATTTTCCATCACCTGCTAATTTTTGTCCTTTGACCTGGTCAAACGTTGACCTTTGACTTGGTCAAACATTGATCTTTGATCCTTAGACATCTGCCCATGTGTCATGCACTTATTGGAGAGCAAATAGGGGCTTATCCTTTCCTGGAAATTAGAAAGGAGGGGGCGCATGCCTAGGATGGCGTGCGCCCATGGATAGGGATGCTTGGAGTCCCATACGGATGGGACTCTAGGTTGCTTCTTGGATTCAAACTAGGTGACCCTCATCTATAGACTTTGACCAGTCTTAGGCACCATTTAAGGATGAATCTATGGGTTTCTCATCAGATTGGATCCGGTGATGTCATCTCACCAATCAGATTTAGATCTGATTGCATGAAGCAATGTGATTGGCCTGGGTGATGTGGCACACAGCAGGGTTTATATAAAGACCTGTCTGCGCCCACTTTTTAGAGACTCTTCTCCTAGCCACGCCCTAAGGCTGTCCCTCTCCCTTCTCCATGCCACCTTCAAGCCATCTCTCTCCTCTCCACACTTAAGGATAGTTGGGCTTCAGATTAGTGCAATTCAGGCAAGAAAAGGCTGATAAGAAAGGAAGAAGGCAGCACTGCTGCAGAGATGACTGCTGATCTTCGAAAGGAGTTTCGAAGATCCTCCAATTCAGATCCAGATCTGATTTTTGAAGAAAAGAAAGAGAAGAAGAAGATCTTTAGATCCAGTCCGAGTGGATATCGGTAGAGGTCAGGTACTTGTATGGCTAGATCCAAAACCTCAGGGCTTCAACAGGATCATCAATGGATAATCAGATTATCCAGAATCAAGGTAAAATTAATTTAGATTTAATTTAATTTAATTTTCTTATTTATCAAATCATAAAATTAGATCTAAAAAATGTCAGATCTGATTAGGATCTAAGAGGAAATTTTTGAAATATGCCTCTCGATCTAATTAGATCTGAACGAACCTGATCCTAGGAAATCAGGATTTTTCCTTCAGCAGCAACCCCCGATGATGGTTCCACCAGAAAACCCATCATCGAGATGTCAGAAACCGATCCCAATGAGGTGCACTTGGGCTAGCATACCCATTACCCCTGGAAAGGAAAAATAGAGAGCAGAGGATTCTTGTTCAGATCATGATTCTTCTTCAGAAGAGACATTCCCCATCTACAATCTGAAGCCTTCCAAGATCTACGATCGAGATGACGTCCTCGATCAAAAAATACAAGAGATGGACCGATGGATTGAGGAACTCCACCACATCGCTCCGACTCACCATGATGACGTCTGCACCGATCCTCCTTTCTCTCCCCAAATTATGCAAGAATCCATTCTATCGAACTTCAAGCTTCCTCAATTTGAAAGCTACGACAAAACCTCTGATCTGATCGATCACCTAGAGGCCTTTCGGACCATGATGCTACTCCATGGTGCATCAAATGCCATCTTATGCCGAGCTTTCCTGTCTATCTTGAAGGAAGCAGTAAGAAATCGGTACTCAATGTTGAATCCAGGTACGATCTTCTCCTTTGACCAGATGAGCCATCAGTTTATGGCTCATTTTGTTAGCAGCCGGCATCCCCAGAGAGGTTCGGACTTTCTCATCAACATCAAGCAAAAGGAAGGAAAGTCCATCCAAGCTTATGTCAATCGCTTCAATGCTGCCGCACTGAAAGTCCGAAACCTAGACTAGTCTGTTGCAATGGTCGTGCTGAAGGATGGCCTTCAGAAGAATGATTTGCTATTCTTCCTAGAAAAGAAGTACCTAGGAACTTTGCTGATTTGCTAGCTTGGGCTGAAGGATATGTCCGAGCAAAAGAAGCCTTCAAGTTGAAGGATGAGAAAGTCACAGGAGAGCGGTAGGCGGGCGAGTCTAATAAGTCTACAGCTGATGGAGGGCCGAATAAAGTTCAGCCACACTCATGGACTCCCCTCGAGCGCAAGCGAGCCCAAACTTCTTCTCGAGCTTGTCGTCAAAGAAGCCCCCATAGAAGGGCACGAAGAAGTTCTCCCCTCAGAAGATTTCACAACTATGCCCTCCTCAATGCTCCAAAAATGTAAGTATTGATGGAGATCAAGAAGCAACTATCAAGGCCTGAAAAGATATGCACTCACCTTGATAAGTGCAATCCTAACAAGTACTGCTTCTACCATCATGACCAAGGTCATGATATTAAAGAATGCATTCAGCTCCAAGACAAGATTGAGGAGCTCATCAGGAGAGGCTGACTGGGTCGATTCCTCAGATGTCGGCTTGAAGCAAGAAAAGATCGGTCGAGGGCACTGCCGCAACCAGAACCACCAAGGAGAGAGGAACAACAAGAAGATCGGCTGCCTCTCGACACGATCAATACTATCTTTGGGAGACTTCGATGGAAAGAGGCTAGCGGATCTAAAGGATCAGTGAAGAGATGGAGGACTGAAGAACTCATAACCTTCACTGAGGCAAATGCACGAGGAGTACAGTTCCCACATAATGATGTGGTTATAATCTCTTTAAATATAGCAGACTATGATGTACGTCGTGTCCTAGTTGATAATAGAAGTTTGGCTGATGTCTTATTTTATGATGCTTTCTCCAAAATATTAATATCTAATAGTCGGCTTGGACCAATAAACTCCCCACTAGTAGGCTTTGCTGGTGCTGCAATACCAGTTGAAGGTGTAATAACTCTAGCTATGGCTGTAAGATAATATCCAAGACAATCCAAAGCGCAGGTAGATTTCCTGGTAGTAAAGCCTCCCTCTACTTATAATGCAATTCTCGGCCGACCTGATCTAAATGCACTTTGGACAGTGGTGTCAACTTATTATTTGAAGATGAAATTTTCGACAAGTTACGAGATTGGAGAGGTCAGAAGAGATCAAACTCTGGCAAGGCACTGCCACTCAATTGCCCTACAAAAGGAAGAACAGTCTGACCCTTGTCCTGTCGATGGGTTAGATGTTTGGGATGACCTCATGGAAGAAAGAAGAGAATCAATGGAAGAACTTATCTCAGTCTCTCCGAATGATGAGAATGTGGAGCACACGGTACAGATTGGTTCCAATCTAACTAATGGGATACAAGAGTAGCTCATCGAATTTCTTCGAAGAAATGCAGATGTTTTTGCTTGGATCCCTATGGACATGCTGGGAATTGATGCGGAAGTCATGGAACATTGTTTGACCATTGATCCAAAATATCAGCCAATGAAAGAAAAGATGCGGAGCCATGCCCCAGAGAGATAGAAGGCAATTGTAGAAGAAGTTGACAAGCTCCTTAAGGTTGGATTCATCCGAGAAGTCAACTATCCAAATTGGATCTCCAACATTGTACTCATCAAAAAGGCAAACAGCAAATGAAGAATGGGCATAGATTTCAAAAAACTGAACAAAATCTACCCAAAAGATAGCTACCCTCTATCCAGAATTGATCAGCTAGTGGATGTAACTTTAGGCCATGAGCTCCTCACTTTCATGGATGCCTTCTTTGGCTATACTCAAATTCGAATGGCACAAGAGGATGAGGAGAAAACTACTTTTATTACTGACCGTAGTTATTACTGTTATAAGGTTATGCCTTTCGGACTCAAAAATGCAGGAGTAACATACCAGCACCTAGTCAATAAAATCTTTAAGGAGCAAATCCGCCACAATATGAAAGTGTATGTAGATGATATGCTTATCAAGAGCCAAACTTCAATAAATCACATTGCCGACCTTAAGAAAATCTTTGATGCCCTTCGAATATATAAGGTGAAGTTGAACCCAACCAAATGCACCTTCGATGTGACTTCAGAAAAATTCTTGGGGTTCAAGATGTCAAGGCACGGGATTAAAGTAAATCCAAAGAAGATTCGAGCCATTCAAGAGATGATGGCTTCTAAATCTATCAAAGAAGTTCAGCACCTGACTGAAAAGGTGGCAGCCCTGAACCGCTTCATCTCAAGGTCGGTCGAATGATGCATGCCCTTTTTTCAAGTTATCAAGCAACCAAAGAACTTTTGCTGGACCACCGAATGCCAGAAAGCCTTTAAAGAGCTCAAGGACTACCTTTGCTCACCTCTCCTGTTAGCCTAGCCCAAACCTAGAGAAGAACTATTTCTATACCTAGTGGTCTCTCCGGCAGCTCTGGCAGTAGTCTTAGTTAAAGAAGAAGCGAAAGTACAGTGGCTAATCTACTACATAAGCCAGATCTTGAGAGATGTCGAGATCAGATATACCAAGTTAGAAAAACTAACTTATGTTCTATTGATTGCAGCCCGGAGACTCCGACCTTATTTTTAGGGGCACACCATAATCCTCCTTACTAATCAACCAATCAAGATAGTTCTCCATCGAGCAGATGCCTTTGGGAGAATAGTAAAATGGGCAATTGAGCTCACCGAATTCAACATTAACTACCAACCTCGGCCATCAGTTAAAGTCTAAATATTGATAGATTTTATAGTGGAATGCACCATTCCGGATGAAGCCAAGCTTGAACAGAATGAAACCAATATTTCATGGTTGCAGTCGAGCTTCTTTGAAGAAAGAGCCAATCTCCCTAAAGATTTTTAGGCCCTATATGTGGACAACTCATCCAATACTTCTGGTGTAGGCACAGGACTGATCTTGGTTAACCCGGAGGGGATCATTGCTGAATATGTGCTATGCTTTGAATTTTCTGCAACTAATAATGAGGCCGAATATGAAGCATTGATCGCTGGGTTAAAGATAGGTAAAGAGTTAGAAGCAGATCGGCTTCAGATCTACAGTGATTCCCAACTGATGGTCAGATAGGTTAGCGGTAGTTATGAAGCACGGGAGGAAAGCATGATGAAATATCTTGAGAAAGTGAAGAACTTGATTCTGGCCTTCAATAATTTTAACATCCAACAGATTCCAAGGGCAAAAAATATCAGAGCCAACCTTCTCTCTAAACTGGCCACTTTAGCCCCGGCCGAACTACCTAAGGAAGTATTCTTTGAAGTTCCAAAATGCCCAAGTTCGAAGGAACCGTAATCTATAATGTAGATCGACCATGAGCCATATTGGATTGATCCACTGGTCATCTATCTTAAAGATAGAGTTCTTCCTTATAATCCGAAAGAAGCTCGAAAACTCAGAAACCAAGCCTTCCGATATGTTTTGTATGAAGGCAAGTTGTATAAAAGATCACATTTTTTACCGCTCTTGAGATATCTCCAACCTTCAGAAGCTGATTTTACATTATGGAAAGTACACAAGGGAATCTACGAAAGTCATATAGGGGCCAGATCTTTATCACAAAGACTACTTCGGTAGGGTTACTATTGACCAACCCTGTATCATGATTCTATGAAATATGTCAAAAAATATGACCGCTGCCAAAGAAATACAAACATCCAAAGACAGCCAGCCTCCAAAATTACACCCCTGAGCGCCCCATGGCCATTTGCACAATGGGAAATGGATATGCTTGGATCTTTTTCAATGGCGTCCGAACAACAAAAATTTCTCTTGGTGGCAATAGATTATTTCACAAAGTAGGTTGAAATGGAACCTCTGACAAAAATAACTAAAGCAGAAGTGCAGGACTTCATTTAGAAGTCGATTGTTTGCAGATTCGACCTACCTTGGACCCTCATAATAGATAATGGGCGATAATTTGCTGGAGCAAAATTTGTCGAATTCTATGAAGATCTGAATATCTTCCACCATTTTACATCAGTGGCTCACCCACAGACAAACGGAGAGACCGAAGTAGCTAACAGAATTCTGCTGCAAGGTATCAAAGCAAGGCCTGAGAGGATAAAAGAAACTTGGATAAATGAACTCTATCATGTGCTCTGGGCTTACCGAACTATCTAAAGATTGCCAACAGGAGAAATTCCATTCACTTTGGCCTTCAAAATTGAAGTTGTCATCCCGATAGAACTTAAACTCCCATCAGCACGAGTCATGGCATTCAATGAGCAGTGCAACTCACAGGACCTAAGGGCTAACCTCGACTTGGTGGAAGAAAAATGAGAAAAAGCTCAAGTTCGGATGATAGCCTACAAGCAAAAAGTAGCTTGCTACTACAACTCAAAAGTCAAATGCAGAATATTCAAAGTGGGAGACTTGGTACTTCAACAAGCAGCTATTTCACAACCTCAGAATCAAGAAAAGCTTGCTCTAAATTGGGAAGGCTCGTATAAAGTAGAGGAGGTTGTTCGGTCTGAAACTTATCGCTTGAAAAAGCTCGGAGGAACAACACTCTCATGACCTTGAAATTCAAAAAATTTAAGAATGTACTACCAGTAATTTTTCTTTAATAAAACTTCTCTATTTCAACATTATTATTTTTTGGTGCAAAAACTATGTGATGATAGGAAAGAAGCAATCAAAAGTGGTCATGTTAGGAACAGAAAGAGAACCTCATCCTAACATGAGTAAGTCGAAGACCTTCGATTATTTAAGACAGGAGGAGGGGAGAGGCCCATTCAATGACCCATTTGTGCCCCTATTACCATGATAGGGATAAGAGGAGAACCTCGTCCTAACATGAGCAAGTCAAAGACCTCCGATTATTTAAGATGAAAGGAGGGTAAAGGCCCATTTATGCCCATATTGCCATAATAGGGACAGGAGGAGAACCTCGCCCTAACATGAGCAAGTCGAAGATCTTCGATTATTTAAGACAGGAGGAGGGGAGAGGCTCATTCAACGATCCATGTGTGCCCCTATTGCCATGATAGAGATAGAAGGAGAACTTAGC
Organism: Cocos nucifera; assembly: GCA_006176705.1. Lineage (NCBI taxonomy): Eukaryota > Viridiplantae > Streptophyta > Magnoliopsida > Arecales > Arecaceae > Cocos > Cocos nucifera. The sequence continues at coordinate 33,921 of QRFJ01005943.1, read as the reverse complement.
CCTAATATGAGCAAGTCAAAGGCCTCGTTAATTTAAGACGGGATGAGGAGAGAGGTCCATTCAATGGCCCATTTATGCCCCTACAGTCTTATTAGGAATAGAAGGAGAACCTCATCCTAACTTGAGCAAAGTCAAAGGCCTCGTTAATTTAAGATGGAATGAGGGGAGAGGCCCATTCAACGGCCCATTTGTGCCCCTACAGTCTTGTTAGAAATAGGAGGAGAACCTAGTCCTAACTTGAGCAAAGTCAAAGACCTTGTTAATTTAAGATGGGATGAGGGGAGAGGCCCATTCAACAGCCCATTTGTGCCCCTACTATCATATTAGAGATAGGAGGAGGACCTCGTCCTAACATGAGCAAACCAAAGACCTCCAGTTATTAAAAATAGAAAGAGAGGAGAAGACCTATCAATGGCCTGACCGTGCCACTACAGTCCTATTAACAGAAGGAGAACCTCGTTCTAATATGAGCAAATCAAAGACCTCCCATTGCCTAAGATAGGAGAAAAATCTCATCATGGCAAAAGCAAAAACCAACCTCATCAAGAATAAGTAAGGACTTCATCTTGACAAAAGGACCAAAAAAAATCGACTAAGTTGGAAATAGAAAGACAACATCATCCTAACATCGTCCTGATACAAATAAAGATCTCCAATCATGAAAAGATAGGAGAAAAGCTATTTTTTGATGATTATTCCAACAAAAGACAAAATGAAGGAGAAAAGTGAAGAAATGAAATAGAAAAATAATTAAAGAAGATATTTCTTCATTAAAGTTAGAATTGTTACAAAATGAAGGTCTATAAGATCGGTTACACAAGCGAGGAGGAAAAGGCCAAAGCTCTAAGAAGAATCTGATTCCTCAGACTTTAGGCTGCTGGCCATCACCAAAGATTCCTTTAAACTGACTATCTTTTCCTCAAGTTCTTTCTTTCTTAGCAAACTCTCCACATACATCCTATCAGCTCGTCGATAATTATCTTCAGATTCTCTCAACTACCTCCTCAGAATCGTCGACTCAGCCTCTGCATCCTTCACAGCTTGACGCTCATATACCATCTGGATCTTCAATGGTTGGAGTTTAGCGTTATCCTTCTCGTATGCAAATGAAAGACTGCGGAAGGATTCCATCAGAAAAATAATCTACTCTGACTCTTTATCAGCACCAGCCTGCTGATTATCGTGTAATTGCCTCCGAAGATGAGCCACCTCTTCGTTTGTCGATTTGAGCTCACTTTCAAGCCTACTCATTTTCTCCTTATAATCAGTCCTATACTTATCATGCCAAGCTTCGACGTCATGAAGCTACCTCTGGAGCTCAAAAAATTTTTTCGACCAATCCTAATCATGTCTCAATTTATTAGAAGACCACGATGAACTCTCCTCCAATAATCGGATTATCTTTTTTGTCGAATTAAGTTCAACTTCGAGAGAGCTGATCTTCGTGGTCAACACTCAGGACTTATCATTAGCACTTTTCTTAAACTCCACTAACTCATTCTCGAAATTATCCTTCTTAAAGCTGAAGCTCACAGAATCTTTCATGTGTAATTTACGGAGGCGAGTGACTTCAATCATCACCTTCGAAGCATTTTTTCTAGATCTTTGGAGTTTGTCTTCTATCTTTTTTAGTTTTTTCCTCAAATGATGAATTTTTCTCTTCAAACTCTTAATTATCGATTTTAAAGAAATTCCTTGAGGCAGTGACTCAACATCGATGGGAGACTGCATCCAATATATGAAAGAAATTCTAAGCTATTGATAAAAAGAAGTCTTACTTTCATTGATAAAAGTTTTTTCAAGTATAGGATGAAATAAAAAGAAAATACAATAACTAAAAACTTCCAACCTCGAAAGGGAAAGCAGTAGGGGAACTCGACGCTCCTGCAGTAGCTGCGGACTTAGAAGCAAGTTTGGCTGGTGGTTCAAAGGATCCGAGCTCCTCAACGATAGGTTCAAAAGGTTCTACGATTGCTCCGATGGGAGAAGGGTCGACTACAGCAGTGGATGGTTCAGCTTTTCCATCGGTAGCCTCCTCTTCTTCCAAAAAACTTAGGTTAAGCTTAGAAAATTTTTGGGCAACTTGGCCCTTACAGAGCTCAAAACCTTTAATGAATGTCTGCTAGCTGAACTTGACATTAAGGTTCCTTATTTCGGAAGAGGCCTTGAACTCTTCCATGATCTGGATCATCACCTCTGAGATCGACTTTGCCATTCGAGCTTCCAATTCAACGACTTTAATCTCAGCTTCTTTCTTTCTTTCCTCCTCTAGAGCCAGTGTAGCCTTAAGTCCGATCGAGACGAACTCCTTCCTGAGCGCACCCTGGAGACTTTTGATTTCTATTGTCTTCTCCTCCATAAGATGCTCAACCTCGCCGAACTTTTTCTGAAGGCGACTGACCTCGGCTCGAAGATCCTCCTCGAGCTTCTCTACCTCCACCTCCAGACGGCATGCCCTCTTGATGTGGGTGAGCATTTGGTGATCCGATTGCAATAAATGATCAACCCGACTACAACAAATGATCGATGTTAAAAAAAAACAAAGAAAGAAAAGGAAGAAGAATGAGAGAAGAGAGAAGAAGGAAAAAGTAGAAGATAAGAGAAGAAGTTGGGCAACGAAGCAATCACCTTGAGGAGGGTTCCGAGAGAACCCTAGATTAGCTGCCGCAGTTCAAGGTCGGTCATGCGGTCCACCACCTCCGATATGGAAAATTTATTAGTTAAAGCTTGGACGATCTTTGGGTCATCGAAAGGATCCTCTCCTTGTTCATCGCTGTCGTCATTCGGCTAACTAAAGTGAGCCTTACGGAGTGTCTTTGTGACAGCTTTCTTTTTCTTCTTTCCTTCCCTTGTCTCTCCCTCAACAAGAAGATTCGGAGCTTGATCCCCATTAGAAGGGCTCGGAGGCATAGAGGGCATGGAATCTGCATCAACAGTGCCAACCTCGGTAGTTGGAAGAACTTCGGCACTAGTGACAACCTCGGAAGCAATAGCAGTGACAGCAGGAGCCACGGAGCTTGAAGCACCGATCTTCGCCCTCCTCGAACTACCACCTAGCACTTTTTCTTTCCTTTTCTGGGTGTAAAGCCCCTTTGCAAGCATCGTGACAGCTTCAGTATCCATTTCTGCAACAAAAAAGAAATCACAATCAGTGATAGTACACAAATGTGAAATTGAGTGAATCCAAAAAGTAAAAATTATATCGGCAGGGTCAAGGGGACTCAAACCTAGGTTAAACAAGGTTTGTTCTTTTAGAAGATCGAAAAGAAGTGGAGCTTGGTATGCTTTGAGTTTGTTGGAAGAATCAAGGTCGGCTCTATCTAAGCTAGGAGCTCGGTGGACTGACTCCCTAATGTAATCCTGAGGAAGATCTAATAGAAAGATCGGACAGTGCCTAAAAAAATACTTTTCCTTTTAGTTGTGAATGGAAGAAGGAGCACCTTTCAGTAACCCCTTCTTGCCAAATTGGGAGGAGAAGTACCACCAATCCTTTGCAGAAGGATGGCGCTTGAAAGTATAGAAGTTCCTAAAGAGTGAAACGGTCGGATGGACCTTGGCTAGATGATAGAGAGAAAGAAATCCTATCATAAATCTAAAAGAATTTGGTGCTATGGAGGTAAGGAAGATGTTCAGAAATCAAAAAAGAGCAACTACGATAGGTGGGAGCAAAAGTTGGAGTTCGGCATGCAGAATTTCTAAATATAGGCAGAATCGACCAGTCAAAGGAGAACTCACTTGGTCACTTGATGTGGGAAGTTTAAGGTCATACTCCTGAGGGATTCCATACTGAATCCTAATTAGGAAAAGATCGTTCGAGGTCAGGACACAAGGAATGGTATCCCACACAAAAGGTTGATGAGACATGTCTCCAATGTGAACTACTATAATAGGGATGGGGTCAAGGAAGGTTGGACCGAACGAACTCTAGGAACTAGCAGATTGGGAAGTTCCAAAGGACATCTGGATTAAACTAAATTCAAGAGAAATCTCCGAAAATTAAGAGGCAAAGGATGCGAAAAATTCCTTAAGAAAAATTGAGAGAATAAGAAGAGAAGGATGCTAGAATAATTAAAAAGAAGGATAGCGGAACTAACCTAGGTTGATCGAGAAGGACAACAGGTGATGAGCATGATGAAGACCAAGCAGAAGAACGCCCTCAACCAGGAAGGAGGTGAAGGGAAATCCTGATTTCCCGGTCCAGGTTCGTCCAAATCTGATCAGATCAAGAGATATATTTCAAAAATTTTCTCTTGATCTCAATCAGATCTTGATATATTTCAGATCTAATTCTTATTATTTTAATAAATAAAATAAAACAAGATAAATTAAATCAAATTTAATTTACCTGATTTAGGTAATCCTATTACCCTGTAGATGATCCTGATTGCAGCAGAAGGTTCTGGATCTAGCCATGCAAGCGCCTGGCCTCTACCGGTATCCACTCGGATTGGATCTAGAGATCCTCTTCTTCTCTATCACACCTCCAAAAATCAGATCTGGATCTGATCTGGAGGATCTTCAAAACTCTTTTGAAGATCTGCAGTCGTCCTTTTGCAGCAGCGCAGCCTTCTTGCTTTTGATCGCCTTTCCTTGATCTGAATCGCACCAACCTAAGTCCAAAACTCTTTTTGGACGTGGAGAGCAAGGGGAGAAGAGATTATGGCATGGAGAAGGAGGGGAGAGGCAGCCTTGGGGCGTATCTAATTGCATTCACTTAGAATTAGGGTTGGGCGCAGGGTCTTATTTATAGACCTCTTGTGATCCAACTCCTCTTCCTCTCAACCAATCACAACCCTTTGTGAAATCAGATCTAAATCTGATTGGTTGGAATAGAGACCCCTGGATTCCTCCTTAGAGGGCGCCTAAGACCAGTCAAACTGGATTCTTAGTAGAACTCTGATTGGAATCCAAAAGGGAGGTGGAGTCCTTATCCAACAAGGACTCCTAGGCGCCTCCTACTTGGGCTCACGCCACCCTTGGCGTGCGCCCTTCTCCTTGCTAGGTTCTGGCAGGGGGACAGGCCCCCACCAGCTCTCCAATAGGTGCATGACATGTGGTCAAAAGTCAAAGGGTCAATGGTCAACATTTGACCAGTCAAAGGTAGACTTTTGACCAAAGTCAAAGAACAAGAAATGGAAGGTGACCAAAAATGGTAGGTAATGTCTTACAAATAAGACAACCTATTCTGACTTGGACAACCTCCAATCAGACCATATGAAGGCCTCTGATTAAGCACAAACTCCTTTGGCTCAGTCAGGACAACTTATTTATGATAGTAAAAGAAGAACGTTAGGTTCAATCGAGTGCTAGCACGATTTCCTTGAACCTAATTGAATCTCATTCAGATCAATTGAACTAGATCAGTTCAATTGATGATCACCAGATTCAAACCCTTGTTTGTGTGACCCAGTTAGGTTCAGTTCTGTATGGTAATGGGATATGTCATGATCTCTATCATAGACATCATCGAAACTCCTTTCGATGGATCAGAACTCTTCTGATTCGAACAGCTAGAATGATCGATCATCTAAATCATTCTAATTGCTCCCAAAATCCACCAGTGACACCTAGCAGTATATGGTGGCAACCCATCAGAGCTGAATGTGAACCTCTTGGTGCAGCTACCTGTGTGATTAAGTTCTTCTATCTTGAGCCCCGATCAGATTAGGGTTAAGGTGAACTCGTCAAACCCTAGTCTCTGTCATATGATGTAATCATTCGATTCGAGTCCAATGTGAAAATCTAAATAGAAACTCTTTCTATTATTTCACTCTACCATGGCCATGGATTTCTGGACTTGATTCTCATGATCATCATAGGGCTACTCCTCTACCACCGAGGTAGATAGATTCCATCTTGATGCAATCCAGTTCCTACAATGAACATGCTATAGCCAACATACACCTCAGGGTTCCATATGGCTAGGAGACCGAGTAATGGTGTAGTCAAACTATAACACCCTCAAGGTGAACTGCCGATGCATCTCAGGTCAAAGAACCAGACACACTACTGCAGCATCGAGTCAGTCATTGACGAGAAGGTAGACTTCCTAATGACTACTCGAGGTGGTCACGCTCAGTGCCCTCGTTCTCTAACGAGTACCTGTACTCTCGCTCCGGTGTCTCCACACCGTAGACTCAAGACTCATCTACTAAAGAGAAGCGATCGTACACCAACCTTCCAGGATCAATCATCATCCTCGTGATGATCCTATGGTCGGGAGCATGTTTATGAGTTAATAATGATTATTCATGTCTTAAATTTTCAACTCTTGAAAATATGAATTATCATTACCATTAACTCAAAGGATGTATCACAGATACTAAATACACATATGTGATAGAAAATAACCCATTTCATTAATTATAGTCAAAATTATAATTTTGCCCCTAGAAGTGTATTACAAGTGTCAGCCAATTCTGGCTTCTAGGGCACATATATCTAACAATCTCCCACTTGTCCTAAAGCCAATTGGCTACAAGTCTAAGTCCCATCTTCTCAAGGTGGGCTTCGATCTTCTGCTGGCCCAACGACTTTGTAAGTGGGTCTGCCACATTATCTGTGGAGTTGACTCTCTTGACCTCAACGTAACCTTTCTCAAGATAATCGCGGATGAGATGATATCGCCGCTCAATGTGCTTGGACTTCTGGTGAGACCTCGGCTCCTTAGCAAGGGCTATGGCGCCATTGTTGTCACAGTAAAGAGGAATGGCATCTGATGGCATTACTCCAATTTCTGCAGCAAACTTCTTGTATCAGAATGCTTCCTTTGCAGCCTCTGATGCAGCTATATATTCTGCTTCCATGGTGGAATCTGCTATCACAGTTTGCTTGGAACTCTTCCAGCTGACAGCTCCACCATTGCACACAAACAGACTTCCAGATGTCGACTTTCGATCATCTATATCAGATATGAAGTCCGAGTCTGTGTATCCTTGAACTTGGAGTTCTCCATTACCAAAGACCAACATCATATCCTTAGTTCTTCTCAAGTACTTAAGGATACATTTCACAGAAGTCCAGTGTTCTTCACCTGGATTTGACTGATATCTGCTTGTGACACTCACAGCATGGGCTATATCAGGTCGTGTACATAGCATGGCATACATGAGGCTCCCTATTGCAGAAGCATAAGGGATCTTGCTCATGCATTCTATTTCCTCAGGTGTGCTGGGGCACATCTTCTTGGAAAGATGAATACCATGTCTGAAGGGTATTAATCCCCTCTTAGAGTTTTCCATACTAAACCTCTTTAGTACTTCCTCTATGTACATCTTCTGTGAAAGTCCTAGCATCCTATTCGGTCTATCCCTATAGACCTTAATTCCTAGAATAAAGGATGCTTCACCTAGGTCTTTCATGGAGAATTCCTTGGACAACCACATCTTGATTGATGTCAACATGGGAATATCATTCCCAATAAGGAGGATGTCATCCACGTACAATACGAGGAAGACAACAGCGCTCCCACTGACCCTTTTGAAAATACATGGTTCCTCTTCGTTTTTGATGAAACCAAACTTTTTGATCACATCATTGAAACGAGTGTTCCAGCTCCGAGATGCTTGCTTAAGTCCATATATGGACCTTTGCAGCTTGCAAACCTTGTGATCAGTATCACTGGATGTGAAACCTAGTGGCTGTTCCATATAGATATCTTCCTCAAGATATCCATTTAGGAATGCCATTTTCACGTCCATTTACCATATTTCATAATCGAAATAGGCTGCAACAGCAAGCAATGTGCGGATGGATTTTAGCATAGCTACCGGGGAAAAGGTATCCTGATAGTCAATGCCTTCGCGTTGACTATAACCTTTTGCCACCAGTCTAGCCTTGAATGTCTCCACATTCCCATCTGCACCAATCTTTCTCTTGAAGATCCATTTACACCCAATAGGTACTATACCTTCTGGTGGATCTACCAAGGTCCAGACTTGGTTTGAGTGCATCGAGTCGATCTCTGACTTCATTGCCTCAAGCCATTTCTCGGAGTCGATATCTGATATCGCCTCGTTGTAGGTTTTGGGATCATCACCATGAGCACCATTACCTATGAGAAACATTTCCTCTACGTCCTCTGAAATAATACCTAAGTATCTTTCAGGGGGACGGAAAACTCTTTCCGATCTACGAGGTGGAGGAGGTAGTGTTCTTATTGGCTCAACTTGATTTGGTTCCACTTGGTCCTTAGCTCGTTCTGCTTGTGAGACTTTCTCATCAAGCTTAATCTGCTTTCCAATGCCGCTATCTTGAATAAACTATTTTTCAAGAAATATGGCATGTCGACTCATAATCACATTGTGGTCTTCTGGAATGTAGAAATAGTATCCTAATGACTCTTTAGGATATCCTATGAATCGAGCTCTAAAGGACCTAAACTCTAACTTGTCCGCTTGTTGTCTTTTGACATGAGCCGGACAACCCCAAATTCTGAGATGACTCAGACTTGGTTTCTTACCGTGCCATATCTCATACGGTGTGGTAGGAACGGTTTTAGAGGGAACCCTATTCAGTAAATAGATTGAAGTTAATAATGAGTGTCCCCAAAAGAAATCAGGGAGGTCTGTGAAGCTCATCATGGATCGAACCATATCCAATAGAGTCCGATTTCTCCGTTCTGAAACCCCGTTGAGTTGAGGTGTTCCTGGTGGAGTCCATTGAGAGACTATGCCATTTTTCTTAAGATAGTCTAGGAATTTTCGGCTAAGGTATTCACCTCCTCGATCTGATCGAAGAACCTTAATGGGTTTTTCCAGTTTATTTTTCTACTTCATGTCTGAATTCTTTGAACTTTTCAAAAGCTTCAGACTTATGTCTCATAAGATACACATACCCATACCTAGATAGATCATCAGCAAAGGTAATGAAGTAGACAAAATTGCCTCTAGCCGGCACATCGAAATGGGCCGCACACATCAGTATGTACTAGGGCAAGGAGATCTGTGGCCCTCTCCCCATGTCCAACAAAAGGGAGTTTAGTCATTTTGCCTTGAAGACAAGATTCATAAGTTGGATATGACTCAAAAGTCAATGGACTCAATAGCCCATTTTTCTCCAATTTGTTAATCCTATCTTCTGCTATATGACCTAATCTCAGGTGCCATAGATATCTGTCGTTTGGACTATCCCTAGGTCGTTTGGCATTCACGTTTTACTCGATAGTTAAAATAGGTACATCAATATGCAACTGATAAAGACCATTAACAAGGAAACCATTTGCAATTTTATTTCTTTCATAAAGAATGTTACAATGGTCCTTAAAGAAGGTGATCACATAACCTTCTTGTGCTAAGCATGAAACAGAAATCAAATTCTTGCTAGCTGCAGGCACATAATAACAGTCTTTTAAAACTAAGTCTAAACTAGATGGTAATCGAAGAGGATATGTTCCCACGGCTACTGCAGCAACTCTTGCTCCATTACCAACACGTAGGATCATGTCTCCATCCCTCAGCCTCCTGCTATCCTCAAGACCCTGCATAGAAGTGCACAGATGAGCACTAGAACTAGAGTCAAGCACCCAACTGGATGCAAAAAAAACCGTAAGGTTAGACTCAATAACGAGCATACCTCCAGAAGGACCTTCCTTCTTGTTCTTCAGGGTGGCCAGGTAAGTAGGGCAGTTCCGCTTCCAATGGCCGTCGCTGTTGCAATGGAAATACTTTCCTTTGCCATCGGCCTTTTTCTTCGATTCTGCCTTCTTCTTCTTTGATCCTTCCACCTTTTGCTTTTTCACAGACTTCTTTTTCTTTCCATAAGACTTTCTTTTGGAAGAAGTCCATTCCATAGCAAGAACTGAGCCTTTAGAACCTTTCATAGAAAGCTCAGCGGTAACCAGCATATTCATCAACTCGGCCAAGAAATTTTGAAGTTTATGCATGTGGTAATTCATGATGAATTGCCCATATGCATCAGTCAAGGATTGCAGAATGATATCGTTCTGCAGATCCAAGTCCAACTTCACACCGAGCTTCTCAAGCTCTTCCATGCCCTTGATCATTGTCAGACAGTGATCTTGGACTGACTGCCCATCACGCATCTTAGCCTTAAAAAGTCGTTTCGTGACTTGATATTTGGCTGCGCGACTCTGTTCACCAAACATCTCCTGCAGGTGAGCCAATATTTGGCGAGCAGTCCCGATATCTTCATGTTGGCACTGGAGCTCATCAGACATCGAGCCCAACATGTAGTATCTGACCTTATTATCTTCGTCAATCCATTTTTTCAGAGATGCTCTCTGTTCAGTGGATGGATGAGTTGGTAAGGTGGGAGGGTCCTGATCCAAAACATGTGTTAACTTCTCTAAACCCAAAATAATTTTGTAGTTCCTGAGCCAATCTTTATAATTGGGTCCAGTCAGTCTATGTGTGTCTAGGATATGTGCCAATGGGTTTGACGCAGACATATTCCTGTAGAGAGTCAAAGATTCTAGTTAGATACTGTAATTTTGACTTGACCAATTTATTTAGAGATTTTATTTTTAAACAAATTAGCTCCCACTATTTTCTCGGATCCCTACACTCCCTCTATAGAGATGCGAAAATCTCTACGATTAATGATTTCTAGTGGGTGGTGCGGTCTCACCAACTGACTCATCACCTCACCTAACAGTTATTGGTGATGGGTTAGCCAATGAGTGAACAACTCTTGTTCAATGATTCTCTAATCATGGTGCACCCAAACTTGGTCTCTAATTCATGAATCTCACCGTATCCGGAATATTGATCCACTCCTTAGTTAAGTCAGACCCACCATTTGCATGGACTGGGTTCCTAATTGGGTCTCTCACCGTATCCGAAATATTGAGCCCAACTCATCCTCCAGCCCATAGCATCCAATGCCTAATAGACATGGTTGCATCTTTCCGGTGCAACTGAGCCACTGTATCCAGCCGAGAACAATCAACCCCGGGAAGGGCCCGCACATCTACAATGGTGGAAGACCTCGGACTTAATCTTTTCTTAGGGAAAATTGATTCAGGTCTCATTAAACTAGACTTGGCTTAGTCATAACAATTATGACTAACCTAGTGGCATGGGTTAGCTCGGATTATTGACCACCTCAGATCAGAACTGTGTCAACAGATATGGCCAGGTAAGTGAGACCGGTGGAAGGAATATGCCGTTAACTCGCACAAGAACGCATTCAGATCGAGTAGCTTCCAATTAAAAACCAGTCGGTCGTCTATGCCAAACTTACCTTAGACACCAAATTATTGAGTCAGAACCAATTGGGTTAGCCTACAATCCAGACTCTAACCTCTGAGCCTAATTAGGTCTTGCTTGATCGTGACTCGATCTTGACCCAGACTTAATCCTATTAGGCTGGTCAATTTAAGCATTGTTGATCCCATCTAACCAACTCTTGATTCGGTTTGATCAACCGCTTAGACCTAATTGAGCTACCCAAGCCCGAACCCAGTATTATGAATATGTCTTAGATCTAAAATTCTCAATTTTAGACCTAATTAATATTCCATAAACTTAATTCTTAATTAAGTAGGGTTCATAAATAAAATATGCACAATAAATCCTAGGGTTTCAGGATCTAGGGTTTTGCAGAAAGTAAGTTTTGGGTTTCTGATTAAGGACGAACACGCAGCACCCCTACACGTCATAAGAACACCCCATCGAATGGGAAGAGAGGGCCTTTAAACCCTTCTTCGTTCTTATGACCGGACGGCCAAGAGGAACGCCTTAATCAGGAACATGTAAATCTACAAAACAGTATAGATCTATATCATATATCTCATATACAAATTTAGATCTAATCAAGGCATATTTTGCATACATCTCATGTATCATAATCATGCATGTTTTCAGATCTAAATTATCTCATAATAATCTAAAAAATTAGATTTAAATTGATCTAATCAAAATAAATTCTAATCTAGACAATTATGTAGAACTATTCTACAACTAGTCTAGTCATGCATCTATCATATCTCATATGATATTTAAAATTAAATAATTTTTATTTGCTGTTTATCAGATGTTATTATAACACTTATAATATCAGGAAACAGCAAATAAGAAGATCTAAAATATGATTTAATCAGATTAAATCAAAGACATGCAAAACTATTCTATAGAACTATTCTATTCTAGAACTAGTCATGCATATCTTCTTAATCTTAGATCCAAATCATTTAATTTTAATTTTTTTGATTTCAGATCTGATCATATCTCATGTGACATCTGAAATTATTTTATTTTCTAATTAAAATAAAATTAAAATCAGATCTAAATAATTTAGAATTATGGCTCTGATACCAGTTGAAGGGAAATCCTGATTTTTCGGTCCAGATTCGTCCAGATCTGATCAGATCAAGAGATATATTTTAAAAATTTTTCTCTTGATCTTAATCAGATCTTGATATATTTTAGATTTGATTCTTATTATTTTAATAAATAAAATATAAATAAGATAATAAATTAAATCAAATTTAATTTACCTGATTTGGGTAATCCTATTACCCTGTAGATGATCCTGATTGCAGCGGAAGGTTCTGGATCTAGCCACGCAAGCGCCTGGCCTCTACCGGTATCCACTTGGGTTGGATCTGGAGATCCTCTTCTTCTCTATCACACCTCCAAAAATTAGATCTGGATCTGATCTGGAGGATCTTCAAAACTCTTTTGAAGATCTGCAGTCATCCTTTTGCAGCAGCGCAGCCTTCTTGCTTTTGATCGCCTTTCCTTGATCTGAATCGCACCAACGTAAGTCCAAAACTCTTTTTGGACGTGGAGAGCAAGGGGAGAAGAGATTATGGCATGGAGAAAGAGGGGAGAGGCAGCCTTGGGGCATGTCAAATTGCATTCACTTAGAATTAGGGTTGGGCGCAGGGTCTTATTTATAGACCTCTTGTGATCCAACTCCTCTTCCTCTCAACCAATCACAACCCTTTGTGAAATCAGATCTAAATCTGATTGGTTGGAATAGAGACCCCTAGATTCCTCCTTAGAGGGCGCCTAAAACCAGTCAAACTGGATTCTTAGTAGAACTCTGATTGGAATCCAAAAGGGAGGTGGAGTCCTTGTCCAACAAGGACTCCTAGGCGCCTCCTACTTGGGCTCATGCCACCCTTGGCGTGCGCCCTTCTCCTTGCCAGGTTCTAGCAGGGGGACAGGCCCCCACCAGCTCTCCAATAGGTGCATGACATGTGGTCAAAAGTTAAAGGGTCAATGGTCAACGTTTGACCAGTCAAAGGTAGACTTTTGACCAAAGTCAAAGAACAAGAAATGGCAGGTGACCAAAAATGGCAGGTAATGTCTTACAAATAAGACAACCTATTCTGACTTGGACAACCTCCAGTCAGACCATATGAAGGCCTCTGATTGAGCACAAACTCCTTTGGCTCAGTCAGGACAACTTATTTATGATAGTAAAAGAAGAACGTTAGGTTCAATCGAGTGCTAGCACGATTTCCTTGAACCTAATTGAATCTCATTCAGATCAATTGAACTAGATCAGTTCAATTGATGATCACCAGATTCAAACCCTTGTTTGTGTGACCCAGTTAGGTTCAGTTCTGTATGGTAATGGGATATGTCATGATCTCTATCATAGACATCATCGAAACTCCTTTCGATGGATCAGAACTCTTCTGATTCGAACAGCTAGAATGATCGATCATCTAAATCATTCTGATTGCTCCCAAAATCCACTAGTGACATCTAGCAGTATATGGTGGCAACCCATCAGAGCTGAATGCAAACCTCTTGGTGCAGCTACCTGTGTGATTAAGTTCTTCTATCTTGAGCCCCAATCAGATTAGGGTTAAGGTGAACTCGTCAAACCCTAGTCTCTGTCATATGATGTAATCATTCGATTCGAGTCCAATGTGAAAATCTAAATAGAAACTCTTTCTATTATTTCACTCTACCATGGCCATGGATTTCTGGACTTGATTCTCATGATCATCATAGGGCTACTCCTCTACCACCGCGGTAGATAGATCCCATCTTGATGCAATCCAGTTCCTACAATGAACATGCTATAGCCAACATACACCTCAGGGTTCCATATGGCTAGGAGACCGAGTAATGGTGTAGTCAAACTATAACACCCTCAAGGTGAACTGCCGATGCATCTCAGGTCAAAGAACCAGACACACTACTGCAGCATCGAGTCAGTCATTGACGAGAAGGTAGACTTCCTAATGACTACTCGAGGTGGTCACGCTCAGTGCCCTCGTTCTCTAACGAGTACCTATACTCTCGCTCCGGTGTCTCCACACCGTAGACTCAAGACTCATCTACTAAAGAGAAGCGATCGTACACCAACCTTCCGGATCAATCACCATCCTCATGATGATCCTATGGTCGGGAGCTATTTATGAGTTAATAATGATTATTCATGTCTTAAATTTTCAACTCTTGAAAATATGAATTATCATTACCATTAACTCAAAGGATGTATCACAGACACTAAATACACATGTGTGATAGAAAATAACCCATTTCATTAATTATAGTCAAAATTACAATTTTGCCCCTAGAAGTGTATTACAAGTGTCAGCCAATTCTGGCTTCTAGGGCACATATTTCTAACAGGAGGAAGAAATCAGAACTCTCAAGTGAAAGGAAGATGAAAGCTGAAGGAGGAAGAAACTAGGACTCTCGAAGGAAAGGAAGATGAGAACCAGAAAAGGAAGAAGGACTTTAATAGCAGAAAGTGGCCTAAAACCATCATGATTGCAGATCTCCCTCAGCCATTCTTCGTGCGATGCATGTCCCAAGCATCATGACAAAAGAATGGCGATAGGCAGTGCCTTTATGGCGTCGTATCTCGAGCAGCGCTTCGATGGAAATTTTGAAAATCTATCTCTTCAAGTTGGATCATGTTAAAGGGACTCTAGCGCCAATATAGAAGATCACAAAATGCCTTACTTCTTTCAATAATCGCAGAACCCATGAAAGAACTTCGATAGTCATTTTTTTACTTCCTTCCTTCGAATTTTGAACTCAAAAGTAAGGGGACTATTATTGGGGGTAAACCCCACTCCCGTCGAAGTTCGGTCTAATGCTCAGCTAAGTATAATTTGTAATCATAGAAGAGCTTCAATCACCACTTCTCCTCCAGTTAATCTCCTTCTAGAATTCTCCATCAGTCAAACTTCTTTCGAACTTCTCCTACAGCCGAACTTCTCCATCAATCAAACTTCTTTCGAACTTATCTTGCAGCCAAACTTCTCCATCAGTCAAACTCCTCTTGGACTTCTCCTTCAATCAGACTTCTCCATCAGTCAAACTCCTTCCGGACTTCTCCTTCAATCGAACTCCTCCTGGACTTCTCTTTCAGCCAGACTTCTCCATCAGTCGGACTCCTTCCGAACTTTTCTATCAGTCAAACTTCTTTCAAACTTCTTCTGCAGTTAGACTTCTCCATCAGTCGAACTCCTTCTGAACTTCTCTTGCAGTCGGACTTCTCCATCAGTCGAACTCCTCCTGGACTTCTCCTTCAGGTGGACTTCTCTATCAGTCGGACTCCTTCTGAACTTCTCCTTCAGCTAAACTCCTTTCGGACTTCTCCTTTAGTTGGACTTCTTCATCAATCGGACTCCTTTCGAACTTTTTTATTAGTCGAACTTCATTCGGATTCCTTCAGTGGATTACTTTCAAATTTTAACTAGCATTCCTCTCGGATGATCTTCTCTAGTCATATTCCCTCTAGGTGATTTCTTTCAGTTAAACCTCTTTTAATCTACAACTCTCTACACGGCATGAATCAACTCACTCATAAATAACTTAAAGGAGTCCAAACTTTTCTGAAATTGATATATGTCAAAGCTCTTCACAAACCAACGCCTGCTTCCTCCGAACTTCGACTATTAAATTTCAATGAATGGGCACGTCACGATAACGAACACTACTCTCCATAACAAACTCTACGTGACCCCAAGCGGCCCACTATCCGACGATTATGGCTATCACTTTCAAGTTTGTTACAGACTCCATTTATAAAAGGGATCCTCCAGATACATTTTCTCTAAGCTCTCTTCTCCTTCTCAAAACCCTTCTGAATTCTTTCTTGAGCACTCCATTTCTGTTGGCTAAAAGAGCTAACTTGATCGTTGAAGGATTCTACCGAAGCCACTACCATTAATTTTTGGATGGGACTTTATTTTGTAGATCACCAGTAGAGACCTCTTCTTCCTCAACTCCTGCTCGATCCAGCGTCAACCAAATTTTACACCAATATTGTTGATATAAGAATATTATAAAAATATCAAAAAAATATTTGAAAGGTATTTAACCTACAAGATATCATAATATTAATATATAATATTATATTTATGATTTAGCATATTATAATATTATCAAAACTACCTTCAAAAGATATTTTATATGTAGAATACCATAATTTTGATATTAGATGTCATAATTTTGACATTAGAGATCATAAAAATATTAGAAGATATATTTAAAAGATATTTTATCTATAGAATACTATATTTTTAACATAAAAATATTAAAAAAATATATTTAGTAGGAATTTTATCTACAAGATGTTATAATATTAACATATAATATCATATTTATGATCTAGCATGTTATAATATTATCAAAACCACCTTCAAAAAATGTTTTACATATAGGATATCATAATTTTAAAATAAGATATCATAATTTTTATATTAGATATCATAAAAATATTGAAAGATATATTTGAGAGGTGTTTTACCTATATGATGCTATATTTTGATATAAAAATATTATAAAAATATCAAAAAAATATATTTAGAAGTTGTTTTATCTACAAGATATCATAATATTAACATATAATGTCATATTTATGATCTAACATATATTATCAAAACTATCTTTAACAGATTTTTTACATATAAGATATCATAATTTTGATATTAGGTATCATAATTTTAATATTTGATATTATAAAAATATTAAAAAATATACTTGAGAGATGTTTTACCTATAGAATAGTATATTTCTAACATAAAAATATTATAAAAATATATTAAAAAGATATTTTATCTATAAGATATCATAATATTAACATATAATATAATATTTATGATCTAGCATGTTATAATATTATCAAAACTACCTTCAAAAGATGTTTTACATACAGGATGTCATAATTTTGATATTAGATATCATAATTTTGATATTAGATATTATAAAAATATTAAAAAATATACTTAAGAGATGTTTTACCTATAGGATGTCATATTTTTTATATAAAAATATTATAAAAATATCAAAAAAAAATATTTGAGAGATATTTTACCTATAAGATGTCATAATATTAACATATAATATCATATTTATGATCTAGCATATTATAATATTATCAAAACTATTTTTAAAAGATGTTTTACATGCAGGATATCATAATTTTGATATTAGATGTCATAATTTTGACATTAGATATCATAAAAATATTGAATCATATTTTTAATATAGAAATATTATAAAAATATAAATATATATATATATTTGGAAGGTATTTTACCTACAAGATGTCATAATATTAACATATAATATCATACACTATAAAAAAACTGAGATACACCATATGAAAGATACATGATAAAGATCTAAAAAATATGAGAATACGCTTACACCCATGTTGGTACACATGTTTGGTTAAACATGGGTATGTCTGGTATGGGTGTAGCTTATACCCACGTTATTTCTTTCTGTATGTATATTTTTGACTTTGCCCACATAACATCTAACATAGATTAGAGTATATATATGGGTATAGAACTAGTGTACACCCTTCTTTATTAAATATGGATGACTAAATACATACATATCAGAATTCATGGGAGTTTTCAAAGCATGGGTATAAATGGACCTCTACTATCAATAATAAAATATGAGTATATAATTAACTTTTAGACCTTACTGTCCTATCCAATTTCAAAATGTGGATCACCTATAATGATAAATAAAAATAGCAATATTGCATTGATAATTTATTTATGCATCCTACACCACTAAATAATATATGAAGATTAATAGCTTCAAAAAGATGAAATAATTGCAAATAAGATAATTTTCACTATTGTATTAAAGAGAACTGAACATACATAGTAATAGTCTCAAAAAAATTATCTCAATTATCTTTTTAGTTTTATCAAAATCCAAAGAACAAAACCATACATCATTAGATTTCTGAATATAAAAGAAAGAAAATACTAAAACTCAAAACATGAAATAAATAAGTTCCAACTGATCCCCTATACTTTATTAACTTATGAAGCCATCAGCAAGACAAAACAATCTCTATCTTTCCTTAACACCATCTATCATATCCCCGACCTGAATCTACAAAAGAAAGAAAATATAAATATATATGTATATATATTATTTTAGAGATTAAGTGACTATTAAAATATATGTATCTAGATACATACATAATCTTTCCAGTAAATAATGTGAGTGCTCATAGCATGTTTCATTAAAGCTCCACTTTTGTCCTTTATAGGAATGGAGCATCGGGCTTAGTTGTATAAGAAATATAAACCCCACAAATTACATCTCCCCTATAATTAATTAGTCGTTATAAGTATCCCAAATACTTATTTTCATTAGGCTAGTTAAAAAGCTCATAAATGATTATCCACCATCTCCAATTGGCTGTCCATACTCATTTCACTCTACATGAATCATCTTATCAGAATCTATCGTATGCACATCTTTCATTTGTGTCTCACCACGATACTTTTTAGAAGATGGCTCTTTAGATTGGGACACCTCTCCTTCCTTTGAGGCTGCACCGGTATCATTTTCATGTACAATGCTCTATTCTACAAAATTTTGCTCCTCAATGACTTGCCTAGTTGCACTCTCTTTTGCACATACCACCGAAGCTAAACCAGCCACAAAGGAATCTAACTCCACCATTGTAAACCAGTGATCATTAAGCTAAAAAAATAAAAATCAATAAGTACATAAGTTAAGAATGCATATAAAAATTTGTAAAGAAGTTAGAGGATTAGAATATACAAAAGAAGGAATATTATTTGGAGAGATAGTTGTAGGAGCAGCCTACATAAAATAATGGATATAATATATAACAAAGTATCCACAATCTTCTCCATTTGATTGCATTGGTACCTATCATTAATGAAATATGAACAAAAAGATTAATGGCTATTACTGCTCTATGTTTCATGGAAATAAATTATTTATTTTAAAAAATATCACATAACTATCTTTTGGGTTATTAATGACATATTCCATTTTGCTCTTACATCTTTTGACCTCTTTTCACAATCATACATGTCAAAAATAAGACTGCATGTAGACATATACAAACAATCTAAATATACTAATAGGAATTGACTATGAAAGCCAAAGTTGAAAAATAGATATAAATGTATTTATTTGTATATCATCTTAATTCACTTTCATATCTGTCAGAACTATTATTTGGAAGAGAATCCAATAGCAATATACGGGATGGAATGGTCGAAGTAAAGCTCTCACCAAAGTTGCAAAAAATCACAATAAGCCAATGATTCCTAATGATAACAAAAAGTAAGTGCACATCCTTCCATAGAATGTTTGACAAATTAGAAGTAACTAAACATTATAAATAACCAAATGCAAATAGGAAAAATAATACCTAATAACTTACCAAATGCAAATAGGAAGGATAAGATATTTCTTTTCAAAGACTTCTTTGTTTCTTATCCACTTTGAAACTTTCTTTTTTGATGGCTTACTCACATACAAGCTAAACAATAAGCAATCAAAATAATAAAATCATAATTGTCTTTCCGAACTTAGCTTGCTCCATATGTACCTAAAAATAATAAAAATAGCTAAAGTAAAAATTAACCATACACAAAATCGATAGCACCAAAGTTTGAAGATAATTAGAAACTAATTAAGCATCCATCCATCCTTAGTATATTTAGTGCAAGAACATCGAGAACCAAAATTCATACCCACCCTATATAAGTAGGAAAGTGATTGGTTGCTAACCTCCTTCATCTTGAATTTTCTACTAGTTCAACTAACATTCCCTCATCTGATTGTTTATCTTTAGCACTACTATAATGTGTCTCTTCAAGATCATCCACTCTTTCATTGTCCACTGTTGGTTCAGAATCACGTCCTTCATGATTAGTAGATCTTGTTCTTGGTCTATCCTGAATAGGTATAATCACCAGGTTTCTCTTTCTAGTCCTACAAAAAAAAAAAACCAAAGTAGTCATAACTTTTATTTGAGCATAATAAATGTCAACTTTGTTAAGAACTAAGTCACTTATATATACTTTTAGTTGAGATAATAAATATAATTGCAACAACACCTACAATTAAAAGAAATAATGTTAGTACAATAAAACCAAGAAATAAATAAAAATATTATTAATATATTCACAAAAATATATAAGAAATATTTAAAAAAATTTATATATAGTTAAGTAAAAAAATAATAAATGCCATTCAATATAACCAAACAGTCTTTTATATATAGTTAAGAAAAAAAATAACAAGTATCATTCAATATAACCAAATAGTCTTTCATATATAGTTAAAAAATAATAATAATAAATGTCATTCCATATAACCAAATATCCTTCTATACATAGTTAAGAAAAAAGCACGAATGCATAAATATGCATAGATTACTAGGTTACAATCTCAATTCCTTCAATATCATCTCTTTCCCATTTTACATTGTGTTCATCCTCCACATCAATCTCATTGTCATAATTGCTAGCATGGAGATTTATTTGTTGGTCAATTTCCAACCGTTCATCAGCATCATTGAAGTCCTTGTTCATATCAAAGTAATCCCTCGGCTTTGTCTTTCTAACTATATGCCATCCACTTTCTTTTGGATCTTTTACATACCATACTTGCTCTACTTAATTAGCAAATACAAAAGGCTCTAAAGTGCATAATTTATCATTAAAATTTACCAATGTAAAGTCCCCATCTTCTTTGACACCTTGATTAATATCCATCCATTCATACTTAAATAGCAAAAACTTCTTCTCACCATAATAGTTTAGCTCAACAATCTCATCCAAGACTCCATAATAAGTTACATTATTATGTATTAGATTATTATCTCTTGCACCAGAGAAGCTTGCTATTTTAGCTGACATCATAATGTCACTATTTTGAGTTTTTCTCTCCTGCTCAGTGCTTCTTATATAAAATCTAAATCCATTAATTAAACACCCATTGTATTTCTTGACTATATTAACTGGATTCTTTTTCAGGCAACGAATAATAGGTGATAAATCTTCTTTGCCTTGATGTTGTAGCTCCTGAACCTACAAGAAAAGTATTGTAGTATTTAATTAGTGATCACATATCTCTTCTCACAAGGCAAAAATTAAAAAAATAATGACACATCACGTACATGTCTGCCAAACCATAGTGGAAACTTGCTCACATGGATACTTTCAATATCCCTTTTTGATGAACGAGGTTATTCTTTTTGCATCAACTCTAAGTGCATCCTTAACATAGAAAATAATATTATACATGAGGTTTCTAGTGACACCTATAAATTTTGCAATATTATGAAATAAAAAAATCACTTTCCACTTACAATGCATATGGTTGGACCTCCTCTTAATTGAACAACATATATCGATGAGCTTAATCCAACTCTGCATTATCCATCTTACAAGATCTCCCAGCACCCAAAGGCTGGCCTAGGTTAATGCACATCTGTCCCAAAGTATCAACTTCAATATGATCATCATTTCTTCCATGTCTATTTAGCCATGTCTCAACATCATCATCTAAAAATCTTGATGCAACAGCCAATATTTTCACAGCCAAATAATCATTTACAATTGAACCTTCTGGTTGTACTTTATTACATACATATGATTTCAATCTCGTTAAGAACCTATCATCATGATCAATAATTTTCACTAGTCTGAAATATATAAAAAAAAATATTCAACAAACTAAAAATATATCAAATTCAAAACACACTTTTCAATTGGATACATCCATCGATAGTTGACCAAACTAGCAAGTTGAGCTTCATATGGAAAATGAACAAGCAAGTGAACCATCATGTTAAAAAAACTAGGAGGGAATATCATCTCCATATGACATAAGAGGACTGAAATTCTTTGACTAAGTAAATAAAAATCATTTGCTGATGAAGTCTGTGAGCATAATTGCAAAAAAAAACTTGCTCAATTCAATGACTACCCACTTAACTTTCTTGCTATTTATAGACTAGATTGCAATGGAAAGCAATTGTTGTATAGCTACATGACAGTCATGACTTTTCAACCCCCATATCTTTCCATGCACTGGGTCAACATGCCTAGAGATGTTAGCTACATATCCATCAGGAACCTTCACATCTTTAAGAACTTGGCATATGCTTTCCTTCTTCTTTTTACTCAATGTGAAGTGAGCTAGTGGCAACAAAGTCCTTTTCAGATCTAGAGCTTTGGGATGAAGAGATGGTCGTATATTTAAATCGACTAAGTCTTGTCGAGCTTTCAAGCCATCCTTATTTTTATGATTAATTCCCAATAATGTTCCAATCAAATTGTTAAAGACATTCTTCTCGATGTGCATTACATCGAGGTTATGTCGAATAAGTAATAACTTCCAATATGGCAATCAAAAAAGATTCTCTCCTTTTTTCATGTCAGGTATTTGTCTTTCTCAACATTATCAGGCTCTTTTATAATATTCCTCTTCTTTGACTTCTTTTACTTTGGTGCTTTCATCAAATTTTTGCTTGAGTTTCTTTTTCTTTTTTTCACATTTTTAGAAGTTTCTAAGGTAAAAGTAAGACATTCTACTTACTAAAACACTTCACTCCCAGAAGGCAGAGTAGGTGCATCTCTCATATCTTCTTGCTTGTTATAAAATTATGACTTCATTCGTCGAAATTTATGATCCTTGTCCAACCACCATCTATGACCAGCATAATAATGTTTCCCACTAGAATGTAACCAATCGGAGCATGTCTTTATTACATTATGGACAAACCAATTGCCCTTTCGTGCTCCAACCTAATAAGTATGCATATGTGGGAAAATTATTTATGGTCCATAACAATGCAACATACATGTTAGACCTCTCACCTCTCGAAGCATCATAAGTGTCAACCCCATTCCATAAAAGATTTAATTCATGAATGAGAGATTGTAGGTAAACATCAATGTTGTTACTAGGTCCATGTAGACCTGGTATAAGCAAAGATAAGAATATATTAGGCCACTTCATATACTTTCATGGTGGTAAATTATAAGACAGCAAAATAACCTGCCAAATGCTATAGCTCACACTCATATTACCAAAAGAATTAAACCCATCGCTTGCCAAGCCAAGATGAACATTTTGAGAGTCAAATCCAAAATCATTAATAACATCAAGACATTTCCAATAAGATGAATCAGCTGAATGTCTTAAGATACCATCTACTTTTCGCTCTTCTTTATGCCATCTCATTTTTGTAGCCAATTCAGAGCACATGTATATCCTCTGAAGTCCTAGGATTAATGAAAAATAGCGAAGAATTTTTCTGGACTTTCTTTTTCCTCGACGGCCATCACAAGTTTCTTTTTCAATCTATCTATCCTCTCCACATGTTGGGCAACTTGTTCGATCCTTATTCTCCTCCCTCAAATACAAAATGCAATCATTGGGACACGCATCAATCTTTTTATAACGATAACCTAATGTAGCAACAATCTTTTTAACTTCATAAAAAGAATTTGGATGTGCATTGCCTTCTAGAAGAAGGGGTTTATACAACTGCATCATTAAATTAAAAGCCTTTTAGGATATTCCAATCATGCACTTAATGTTGAATAGATGAAGAACAAAAGAAAGCTTCTTGAAACTCTTACATCCTTCAAATAATAGTTCTTATGAATCTTCAAGCAACTTTTTTAATCCATTTAAATATTCATCTCCATCTCCTAGACTAGTATCACCATATTTAAATTTCTTATTATCATCAGCTGTAGCTTTAAGTACATCTAGTACCATTTTATGTATGCCATCATCCTTACTGCAATCTCGACTTGTTTTATTTATATTAGAAGGGATCCTATGAATTGAAATACCAAAACTCAATTCCCAAAGTCCCTTATCCCTAATAACTCTATTGAAAGCTAAATGTACTCTAATTATGTCTTTGTCATAGGTCAGACCACAAGCACACTGTAGATAATGTTAGATATATGTGCCCTAGAAGCCAGAATTGGCTGACACGTGTAATACACTTCTAAGGACAAAATTATAATTTTGACTAATATCAATAAAATGGATTATTCTTTATCACATATGTGTATTAAGTGTCTATGATACATCTTTTGAGTTAATGGTAATGATAATTCATATTTTCAAAAGTTGAAAATTTAAGACATGAATAATCATTGTTAACTCATAAAATGCTCCCGACCATAGGATCATCACGAGGATGGTGATTGATCCGAAAGATTGGTGTACAATCGCTTCTCTTTAGTAGATGAGTCTTGAGTCTACGGTGTGGAGACACCAGAGCGAGAGTATAGGTACTCGTTAGAGAACGAGGGCACTGAGCGTGACCACCTCGAGTAGTCATTAGAGAGTCTACCTTCTCGTCAATGACTGACTCGATGCTGCAGTAGTGTGTCTGATTCTTTGACCTGAGGTGCATTGGCAGTTCACCTTGAGGGTGTTATAGTTTGACTACACCATTACTCGATCTCCTAGCCATATGGAACCCTGAGGTGTATGTTGGCTATAGCATGTTCATTGTAGGAACTGGATAGCATCAAGATGGAATCTATCTACCTCGGTGGTAGAGGAGCAACCCTATGATAATCATGAGAATCAAGTCCAAAAGTCCATGGCCATGGTAGAGTGAAATAATAGAAAGAGTTTCTATTTAGATTTTCACATCGAACTCGAATCGAATGATTACATCATATGACAGAAACTAGGGTTTGACGAGTTCACCTTAACCCTAATCTAATCGAGACTCAAGATAGAAGGACTTAATCACATAGGTAGCTACACCAAGAGGTTCGCATTCAGCTCTGATGGGTTGCCACCATATACTGCTAGGTGTCACTGATGGATTTTGGGAGCAATTAGAATGATTTAGATGATCGATCATTCTAGCTGTTCGAATCAGAAGAGTTCTGATCCATCGAAAGGAGTTTCGATGATGTCGATGATAGAGATCATGACATATCCCATTACCATATAGAATTGAACCTAACTAGGTCACACAAACAAGAATTTGAATCTGGTGATCATCAATTGAACTGGTCCAGTTCAATTGATCTGAATGAGATTCAATTAGGTTCAAGAAAATCGTGCTAGCACTCGATTGAACCTAACGTTCTTTTACTATGATAAATAAGTTGTCCTGCCTGAGCCAAAGGAGTTTATGCTCAATCAAAGGCCTTTATATGGTTTGACTGGAGGTTGTCCAAGTCAGAAAAGGTTGTCTTATTTTGTAAGATATTACTTGCCATTTTTTGGTCACCTACCATTTCTTGTTCTTTGACTTTGGTCAAAAGTCTATCTTTGACTGGTCAAATATTGACCATTGACACTTTAACTTTTGACCACATATCACGCACCTATTGGAGAGCTGGTGGGGGCTTGTCCTCCTTCTAGAACCTGGCAAGGAGGAGGGCGCACACCACCCTAAGCATGTGCCCAAGTTGGAGGCGCCTAGGAGTCCCTGTTGGACAGGGACTCCATCTCCTTTTTGGATTCCAATTAGAGTTCTCCTAAGAACCAACTTTGATTGGTCTTAGGCACCCTCTAAGGAGGAATCCAGGAGACTCTATTTCCACCAATCAGATTTAGATCTGATTTCACAAAGAGTTGTGATTGGTTGGGAAGAAGAGGAGTTGGATCACGCTTAGTCTATAAATAAGATCCTGCGCCCAACTGAAAGTATGAATTGAATACACATGCCCCAAGGCTGCCTCTCCCCTCTTCCTCCATGCCAAACCACCTTCTCCCCTTCCTCTCCACATCCAAAAGGAGTTTTGAATTTTTGGTTGGTGCGATCCAGATCAAAGAAAGGTGAGTGAAAGCTAGAAGGCTGCACTGCTTAATAGGACGACTGCTGATCTTCAAAAGGAGTTTTGAAGATCCTCTAGATCAGATCCAGATCTGATTTTTGGAGACGTGATAGAGAAGAAGAGGATCTTCAGATCCAGCCTGAGTGGATACCGATAGAGGCCAGGCACTTGCGTGGCTAGATCCAGAACCTTCCACTGCATGCAGGATCATCAACGGATAATAGGATTACCCATATCAAGGTAAGTTAAATCTGATTTAATTTATCTAAATTTATTTTGATTTCCAAAATAATAATAATCATATCTGAAACATATCAAGATCTGATTAGGATCAAGAAAAAATTTTTTGAAATATATCTCTTGATCTGATTAGACCTGAACGAACCTGGACCGAAAAATCAGAATTTCCCTTCAGATAAGGCATTTAAATGTATTGCTGTCCAATCTCCAACATGCATACTTGATGAATTCATCAACTCCCTTAAGATACTCTACTGTCCTCCTAAAAATATAAATACTAGATAAAATGAGAATCCAAGTGTTATATATACACAAATTCTAGTCTTATAAAATAATCTTCAATACCTTGGTAGATTCAACCAACTCCAATCGATGTCCATAGCTATATATGTAACTAAAATAAATACAAAAGAAGAAAAATAAGTAAAGGATACTGAAGTTAGATTTTTTAAGAGGCTAACATACAATGATCAACAATAATTTTTTTTTAAGAAATAAAAATGCTCATGACCCTAACATTGTGGACATGGATATCCACATAAATGGTTAGAGAAACCATGAAGATAAATATCTAAGTGTCCACAATGTAATAGAATCAATTTATTTTTAAAAGCAATTTTGATAAATTACATGATATTTCAACCAATAACTATCAATATTTAATCAGCAAATATGATTTACAGGATATTTCAGCATACTTAGAAAAGCTTCAAAACATTCTTTTGTTTGCTTGGTTCAAACAATTGACATCCTGCATATATTGTGAATAACTGATGTAATTTAATTAAATTGAAATGACTAGTTTGAATAAAATGTAAATCACCTAACAAGCTTTAGTTTTCAATGCTAGACCAACTAAAAATACCTTAAGACTATTCTGATTGATGCTCCAATCCAATATGACCAATGTGCTCCAATTCAATTTAATCTGATTGATGCTCCAATCCAATACCTAAAACACCAACAATAAACAGAAACAGATTCATAATCTCATCAAAACTTTAGAAATTTATTAAGCTACAAACATATTTTTTTCTCTTTTTTTCTTTTTTTAATTTTTAATTTTTTATTTTTTTTCACGAGACAAAGATAGCCTTCTCCGCCTCTTCTTATTCTTTTCTTTTCCATTTTTTCTTTCTTTTTTTCTTTTTTTCCTTCTTCATGGTTGTATATTCTTTTCTCTTTTTCTCTCACAAGATAGAGATAGCCTTTTAGGTCATTCTTCTTCTTCTTTTCCCTTTTTCTTTTTTTCTTCTTCTTTTCTATTTTTTTCTTTTTTTTTCATGGGATAGAGATAACCTTCTCAGTCTGTTCTTCTTCTTTTCTTGTTCTTTTCCTTTTTTTCATTTTTTTTCTTTTTTTCTTTTTTTCTTTTTTTCTTTTTTTCTTTTTTTTTCTTTTTTTTGTTCTTTTGTTTTTCTATTTCCTTTTCTTTTTTTCTTTTTTTTCTTCATGAGATGGAGATAGCCTCTCCGTCTCTTTTTTTCTTTCTCCAAAAGAAAAATAGGGCATGGTTGGTCCCAATAGTGGTGAAGCCATGGAAGATGAGGCCAGCCACCTATGGTGGCTCGCAACATCGACGAAGCCGTGGCCACCAGTAATGGGTCCAATGGCGGCAGTTGCCGACAGCGGCTAGTGGAATAATAGAAATAAAATAGAGAACAGATCGCCTTGTTTGCATAAACTGATGGCCTGCTGCCGGCTCCTCACCATGCATTGGTGATGAGAAGAAGCCATGAGAAACAAAGAGAAGGAGGGGAGAAAGCCTTCTCTAGCTCTTCTTCTTCTTCTTCTTCTCCAAAACTAGGGTTTATTCCCCATCGTCTTTCTTTCTTGCGTACGACCGTGGAAGATGGGGCCGGCCATCCATGGTGGCTTCCAACAATAGGGAAGTCATGGCCTTCGGCACTTACCCAAACGATAGCAGCTACCAGTGGCACATGGCTGAATAACAAAAATAAAATAGGGCATTCCTTGTTTGAATAAATCGATGGCCTAAAGGCTCCTCACTGTGCGTCAGTGACGAGAAGAAGGCCGGGGAAAGGAAGAGAAGGGTAGGAAGAAAGTTACCTAGGTCCAGCAAGTCAAATTGAGACTATTCTCCGGTAGTCCTTCCGATGGAGAATGTTAACGTGTTCATGGTCCTTTCGGTGGAAAACCAAGGAAAATCAGTGGGATCGATGGTGATTTTCTCAAAGAGATCCCGATGGAACTCAATGGAAGGGTGAATAGCTTCTCATAGAGGGGATTCTAGGGTTCTTAAAAGACTTTGATTGATAACAGGAGAGAGGAAGATGCATGGAAGAGGAAGATGCGGACTCTACCTAGCTTCATTTGATTTATTTATTTATTTTAACTTTTAGATTTATACAAAATAATAGATCCTTACAATATCATAATAAAAAAATTTGGAGGGATTTTAATAGGGTTCGATTTTAAACCGATCCAAATATATTAAATCCAAACCAATTTATTCTAATAAAATAATTTGATCAAACCTAATTATAATATATCGAATGGGGTGGGTTTTACTGACCTGATTGGAATCCAAAATGGGTATGAGTCTTAAAAAAAAATTTGAAGTGGATTTAGATCGGGTAAGAGTAATGGTATGCTCTGACCTGAACCCAATCGAGATAATTTGACGTAGCCTATAGCACAACGATCATTAAGGAAAAGGGATGGAAGATGCACAAAATAAAGGAAACGAAAGAAAGAAGAAGAAAATCTCTTCTCTCGAATTTTAATTCAATAGATTCAAAACTAACTGATTACAATGATGGCCAAGGGCCTTATTTATAGTGTAAAAGACTTAATTCGAAAGTAAAAAGAAATCCTAAACAAAAATAAAAAGAATAAAATAAAATTAAGTTAAAAATTAGACTCTCAATCGGACTAAAAATTCTAGTAATCTTGCACGCTCCCATAGGCCTGTCAGATAATTTAATTAGACTTCAAAATTTGCAGTGGTGGCAAAGTGCTCAGGCCTATAGGGATCAAAGAGAGGTTTCCAGAATGGGATCATAATAAAGATTCTGACATTGGATGATAAAGTTATGATCGTTCTAGCTCGATAATATCAGAACCCCGCATGAATTGGTGCAATCAAGTTGATTTTGCACCCTTTTAGATCCAATCCCTCAAATCGATATATCTATTTGCTGTGGCTTCTACATCATAATCTTAATCATTCAAAATTATGATAATTTTATATTATTAATATGTACCCAATCTGATCCGATCTGATCTGATCAATCTCTCTAATATACCCAATCGGATCAAACCCGCATCTCTAATTGATCCGATCCAATCCGACCCAACCTAACCCAAGATGGGTACGAGATGGATATGGGTTTGGGGTTTTACTTATGGAATGGATATGGGTATGGGTCAATCCGATCCATATCCAACCTATTGCCAGTCATACTTAACAATAGGGGAGCAATTTATCTCACCTTAAGGGTGACAATGTGTCTCTATGATTCAAAAACCTGATTCTGATTTTAATCAAATTTTTGGATTGGCATTTTACTTATTTTGGATTTAGGTTGAACTTGAAATCAAAAAATATGATCCGAATGAAATTTGCATTTGGATCTGAGTTCAAAAATCTAAAATTTAATAATTTTTAAAAAAATATGTATAGAATTTTATTTAAAAGTCCAAAATTCAATCCAAATCCAATCTGATTTTTTGGATTTGGCTAGCTCTCTTCAAGTCAATGGGTAAGGATTTTGACTTGATTTATATGTAAGGATTTAAATGGTATAAATATTCTATCAATTATAATATATGAAAGATTTGATTAGACCTTGGTGGATAAGATAGTGGACATCCTATTAATGATTTTAATTTTAAATCTTTCCATCTACCTATTATAAATTTATTTTATAAAATTTTAAAAAATTATAAATTAGAATTTATTTTCCAAACTTATGATCCCAATTTACAAATTATCTTAATAATTTAAATTCTTTTGAAATTATGTTTTTGATATAATTCTTCATCAAAAAAATTACTAATAAATAATTTATCACTAAATCAGTCATAAATATTTTTGATATATTTTTTTATTTTTTAAAAAAAATTTTGATGGATTTTATGATGTAGTTGTTTCTAAATCGATCACTGAATCGATCAAAAATTTACCAAAAATTTTGAGATATATCAATTCTATTTTGTTGTATTTTTTGATAAGAATATATCAATGATTCATCAAAAATTTTTGATGGATCATGTTCGTCAATGAAGTTCTTATTTCTAATATTGTGCCTTCATGCGGTCTGATCCAGGAGATGGGGCATCGGGATTCCTATTGGTGGGGCATCGAGGTTTTTCTTTTTTCTTTATTTGGATGTTTCTCTCTTGGCATCTATTAGTTTTTTTTCAAAACTTAGTATATTTTTTAGCAGATTTGTATTATCCATATTTATCCTTTAGCAGATTTGATTTACTCACATTTGATCATTGAAATGTAAGTTAAAAATTAATTATAACATTTTTCATGTTTGATAAACATGGGTATATACAATATTTTTTTTTAGAATTTGATCTTTTATCCACGTATGTACTTTACGTGACTAAAAAGCATTGATGTATGTGACTTTTTTTGTAGTGATATTTATGATCTAGCATGTCATAATATTATCAAAACTACCTTCAAAAAATATTTTATATACAGAATATCATAATTTTAATATTAGATATCATAATTTTGACATTAGATATCATAAAAATATTAGAAGATATACTTGAGAGATATTTTACCTATAGAATGCCATATTTTTGATAAAAAAATATTATAAAAATATCAAAAAAAATAGATTTAGAAGATGTTTCACAAATAAAATATCATAATATTAACATATAATATCATATTTATGATCTAGCATGTTATAATATTGTCAAAACTATCTCTAAAAGATGTTTTACATATAGCATGTCATAATTTTTGTTGACCCCAAGGATTGATTTTGATGAGTAACAAAATATTTGAGTATATATTTGAACTAATGAAGTTGTTGAGATCATGTTTTAGGATATATTTTAAAGTACTAAATAAAACTTTCATATAAATGTAATTGAAAATTGATAGAGAAGATTTGGAGGCTTTTGAAGTGTAAATCACACATAAAATAAGGTTTGTAAAGGATATCCCCAAACTAGAATTGAAGAGGAAAACTTTGGAAAAACTAAAAATTTTTAGCTTAAGAAGCCCACGAGTCAACTCATGGTTTGACTCGTTGTTCAGCTTGAGCTGATACGTAGACTGGCATGTAGAAGTTTCAGAAGAAACAGTCTCAAACGGAGGCCATAGTCAACTCGAAGTTCTCAAATCGAAGACTTAGTGAAAATTCAGAGAATGGTGATTTTGGGGCAAGGTCTCGAGCAGAGACTCGAGTCGACTCGAGATTCTCGAGTCAAAGTCTTAGTGAAAATTCAGAGAATGATGATTTTGGGGCAAGATCTCAAGTAGAAGCTCGAGTTGACTCGAAGTTCTTGAGTCGAAGTCTTAGAAGACATACAGAAGATGATAATTTTGAAGCAAAGTTTGGCACAGTCTCGAGCAGAGGATCAAGTCGACTCGAGGTCCATGAGCTGAAGTCTAAGTAAAATACAAAAAGACTAATCTTCATACAAAAATTCTTGAGCAGAGAAATGAGCAGAGCAAATGGCCTCGAGCTGATGCTCGAGTCGACTCAAGATTCGACTCGAGCTCCAATGGTTAGTTTCTATAGACTGTCCAGAACTATGCGGATTGGGTTCAAACAGTCATTTTTGCTTCTCTAATGGTCAAATAGGATTCTCTAGCCTCCCAAAAGTTGAAAATCACCTATAAAACACCTGAAGGAAGTGACATAAATAAAAAAATCATTGAAAGAAATCAAAACGTTAAGAGAAAAAGTCAAAAGAGCTCTAAAAAAAGAGCATTCCACTCCCAACTCCAAGAAACATCAAATCAAATGATTCCATTCTGCAAGAAGACAAGCTCAGATAGTTCACAATCCTCCATCCAAGAAGACTCCAAAAAGCTTCATCGATTTATTTGCTCATCAAAGGAGCTTTTCATTTATTTTTATTGTTCAACTTTTCTCTTTCTTGTAACTTAGCTTCAATAGAATTTTGAAGCTAAAGAGAAGGCTTATCCAAGCCTGAAAATTAGATTGTAAGCCAAGAATTGGCTTAGGGATTGGTTGTAGTTGGTGAGCCAGTATAAAAATCAACTAGATTTTGGATAGTGAGCTTTGAAAAACTATCCGACTGTAATCTTAGAGAGATTATAGTGAAATTTTCAAGTGGGTCTTGGAGAATAAACTAGGTGCAAGGGCACCGAACCACTATAAATTTTTTAGTATTTGTGATTGCCTTATTGACTTCATTCCATTGCATTTACATTTCTGTATTTCTGCATACTTAGAACTAAAGCATACACCATCACATCACTTATTTTTGAAAATAGCACCTAACTTATTTTAAGTTTTGAAAAACCCAATTCACCCTCCCCCCCCCTTGGATTGTCTTGCCGGATAACAAGTGGTATCAGAGCTTGGTACTTACTTCATTTGATTTAACAATCAAAAGTTAAGATCAAATGGCAACCCATATGAGTGCATCTCTTGCCGAAGGGCAATCGACCAATCGCCCACTCTTATTCAATGGAACAAATTATACTTATTAGAAAGCATGCATGTACATTTACATTTAAGTACTTGATTATCAATTTTGAAGACCCCCACACTCTCACAATCAAAATAGAGGGTAATAATATTCCCAAACCTATAGAGGATTGGGATGAGCATGATATGAAAATGATAGAATTAAATGCTAAGGCCATGAATATCCTATATTGTGCATTAGACCTCATTAATTCAATAGAATTTCTACTTGTGCTTCGGCCAAGGAGATTTGGGATAGGCTAGAGATTACCCATGAGGGTACCAATCAAGTAAAGGATTCTAAAATAAATATGCTTGTCCATTGATATGAATTATTTAAGATGGAGTTAAATGAGTCTATTTCTGAAATGTTTACTAGATTTACCAATATTATCAATGATTTGAAAAGCTTGGATAAATCTTACACTAACATTGAGCTAGTTCGTATAATTCTTAGGTCACTTTCGAAAGCTTGGAAAGCAAATATCACCATCATCCAAGAAGCTAAAGACCTCAACAAGCTATCATCGAAAGAGCTTCTTGGATCCTTAATGACTCATGAATTGAATATGATGCAAAACATGGAGGAGGAAATCAAGAAGAAAATGACCATAGCTCTCAAGACAACTACTTCCAAGGATGATTAGAGTGAGCAATTCGATGAAGGAGAGGAAGAAGACTTAGCCATGATTGCAAAAAAGTTTAAGAGGTTTATGAGAAAGAAGAAGCAAGGATTCAAGAAGAAGACCTTCAAAGATGAACCAAGTAAGAAAAAAGAGAAAGAGCTATCAATTTGCTTCGAGTCCAAGAAATTCGGCTACTTTAGGATGGACTGCCTCCTTCTCAAGAAATCATCTAAAAAGCTCAAGAAGAACACGATAATGGCCACTTGGAGTGATAGTGAGGACTCCAGCTCCGAGAAAGAATCACAAGAAGAAGCCAACCTTTGCCTGATGGCACATTATGAGGAGGTAAATGCTGAAAATTCCTTAGATTTCACTTTTGATGAGT